>CAJNIZ010009770.1:0-12967 GCA_905231905.1 Symbiodinium pilosum
CGTGGGTATACCCTAAACCGTTATTTAAAAAAAACTAAACTCTAAAAACCCTAAACCCAAAAACCCTAAACCGTGAAAACCCTAAACCCCAAAAAACCCTAAACCCTAAAAACCCTAACCCCTAAAAACCCTAAATCCTAAAACCCTAAACCCTAAAAACCCTAAACCCCAAAACCCTTAACCCTGAAACCCTGATTCGCCTGTCTAAAAACCCTAAACCCTAAAAACCCTAAACCTCAAACCCTAAAAACCCTAAACAACCCTACTGCCGAGAGTTTGTAGGGTTTAAAGTTTTTAGGCTTTAGGGTTTTTAGGGTTTAGGTTGTTTTTTAGGGTTGAAGATTTTTATGGTTTAGGGTTTTTAGGGTTTAGAGTTTTGAGACACGCGCATCAGGGTGGTAAGTTGTCCGAATGGCTTCGCGCACGGGCAGTCCTGGTGTTTTGGCTGAAACCGCTGGCGTCAGGGTGTGTTGGCTGCCATGCAGCTATTTCTGGCATCAGCAGCATCATTGCGGGTCTCCGGCGTTGTATAGAAGCATTTTGGCTCGATGTACAGCTGTTTCTGGCATCAGCAGCATCATTGCGGGTCCCCGGCATTGTGTATAGGCATTTTTGGCTCAGTGTACAGCTGTTTCTGGCACCGGCAGCATCATTGCAGGTCTCCGGTGTTGTACAGAAGCATTTTGGCTCAATGTACACGACGGAAGCTCCGCGTGTGCATCCTGCGGGCGTAAGCCTGAAGCCTCACGTCAAACAAACAGCAGCAGTGCACACCTGTTTCTCTTGCATGCTTGTATCATTTCGGAAAACACATGTCAGCATTTCGATTTCTTCAGTTGCCAGGGTTCAGAGAACAGCTTTGCGCATCTTCAAACCATTTGAAACCTTTGGGCAGGAAGAAACGACCAGGGCAGTTGGGGTGGTGGGGACAGGATGGAGTTTTCCCAAAATGAGGGGTTCCGGGTAGGGCCACATGGAGGTTCAAACTTGAATCGCCTCAGCACAACTTGCTTGCGGGCCGGTGCAGAATCATGCAGTCACATGTTCATTTGCAGAAACCAGAGCGAGAGATCCAGAGAGACTTGAAGCATTTTTTTGGGAAATCTCCGGACATGTTTGAGTTTTGAGTTTTCGCTTGAGCATGCGCAGTGGTTTCAATATTTTTCCGAAAGCCAGTTCCTGCCTCATGGAACACAGGAGCGTGTAGTAACGACATATATTGGGCCCCTTCCAATAAGTTGATTGTTGTCCACAGGAATAGATCGAAAGGGCAGACCTTCACCGTGACCTTCACCTTGACATCTTAACTGCAAACACATGGCAGTTGTCAGAAGATACTGAAATGAACAGAGCAGCCTCACCTCATTGGGTCATGGTTGCTTGATGGCGAAGCTCTCCGCTTCTTTCGTTTCAATGGTTCTGCTATGTTTGATTGCAGGCAAGAATGCCAGACGTTGCAATGATCCCCAACCTTTGCCTTTTCAGAATGGCAAGCATGCACGTCGGCAGATCCGGCGTGAGGTGAAATCTGAGAAGATTTCTTCTGCTTTGCAAGACAGGCAGCTCAGTGCATTAGGGGGACTTGATCCGTATATCTATGGAATGGTTGATGTTTCAGTGGGCTTCGCATACAGTCATTCTGCTCGTATTTCAGAGTTGGAGCGAGAACAATATTGGTACTGGCGCTCAATGGGTGTGTCTCCGACAGATTTATGGTGTTTTCATATCGAGCGCGCAGCAGCTCTTCCGGAACCATTGGCTGCTAGGCAGTACATTCCGAAGCGGTTCAGCAGAGTGTACACTGTCGTCAACTGCATATCCATGAGGGAGATTTCCGCTGAGTGCACTGAAGTGCCGGACTGGATGGATTCAGAGCTTAGCAGAGAAGAGGGTGAAGAGGATGGCATGCATGTAGCTGCGATGTTCCCTGAAGAGGTTGTGATGCTTTGCGTGCACAAAGCTTTGGATGTTTTGATTTTACCTTCACCCCACTCACAAGGATGGTGGACCCCTGCTGGCTGGTTGAGACGCAGGTTCAATCCTGACTTGCAACATGCTTTTGAAGCAGCACGTGCGCACCTCATCCGGCCTGACGTTGAATTGTGTCATGCTTTTCATTTGCAGGATTGCGGGCAATTGGCAGAGGATTTGCGATTCTGCTTGGAATCAGGTTTGCCTGGGCAGGAACAAATTCTTGCTCAATGGGTGGGCCACTTGCAAGAAAGGGAAGACTCCATGCAGATGTATTCAAGGTCAGATCGCTTGGCAGTTTTCATGCAGATGATTGAGTTGGTAATGCTAGCTGAGAAAATTCGAAACACTGCGGACTTGAGAGATGTTATGCAGCGCAGCTTGAGAATTGTTTTGCCCGAGGATTTGCATGAACTGGCAGCAAATATGTTGCAGAACAAGGTGCAAAAATTTGATAAAGGTAGAGTCAGCCGTGCGCACTTGACGATCGACGCAGGCTTCATGCTTCAGCAACGCATATATAACCGCACTTCTCCAGACCAACTCAGGTATCTCATGTGGGACTCCTCCCCGCAGTTTGGCAGAGACTACCAAATGTGTTTGTTGCAGAGCGTTGCCAAGTCAGATTTGCCATCGATTTTGCAAAACTTGGTGCAGTTGTGTCAGTTGCGGGAAGATGATGATGCAATCAACTTTGATGATGACGCTGTTCTGGAGCAGGAACAGATGCTCATGAGTGATCTGAGAAGCAAAATCCGCACACATGCCTTGCCCACTGTTTTGATTGGCTTTGGGGCAGCAACCTTTCAGCGTAAGTTGCGTGCGCTTTTGCATTCTGCTCGCCTTGAAGTTTTCACGAAAGAGGACTTGGCACCGTGGTGTGAGAGCCTCGTTAGTGTGGCTTCTGATTATGGGGTGGAGCATCTCCTGTCCGATGTTCGTGGGCTGCCTGCAGAGACAGCCACCTGCTGGTTTCAGGACACAGACAGTGCAGACATTCAGCTGCTTCTTAATGGGCCACGTGGTTCAGACTTGCCTGGGCCTAGGCAGGCAGTTGACCAAGCGCGTGAGGCCCATGCAAATTTTGACGCAGAAGGATTTGAAGATCCCCACGCAGCCCCTGCAGCCGTGGATATGCAATTGCTTGCAGGCCCCATTGCAGAGGAGGATTTCGAATTACCTCCACAAGTGCAGTTAAACTTCGAGCATTTATTGTCTGTGCCAGGGTTGTTGCATGTAATCGACAATGCTACAAAGGGCCTGGGAGATGTAATGCAGCGCTATGAGGACAACATAGCTCTTGCTCAGCAGGTCTGCCGTTTGCTGAGGAAGCGAGACAGCAAGCCCAAATTGCTGGAGCGATGCTTTTCACGTGGTGTCGGTGCGCAGCTAGCTTCAGACATCCGTGAATTTCAGGGGTGGATACATCCAGGTCGTTGGGGCACCGTAGTGTTTTCCATTCCGGAGCTGCTGAAGGTAAAGCATGCTTTGGTTTCTTGCTGGGATGAGCGGGTGTATTTGCAAGGAAATGATGCTGTGGCTGATGAAGGCCGCAGGCAAGATGCAATGAATTTGGCAGCGGATGTCACTAAGGCAGTGAGTGACCCAGCTTGGTGGGGGTGGCTTTCCATGTTGGAGGTTGTATGTTCCCTGCTTCGCAAGCACACATTTTGGGCCGAGTCATGCCCATGCCACTCACATATCCTGCAGTCCAATCGTGGTGAGCTGACAGCTGAGTTGAAGCAACATTTTGAACGTTGTCCATTGCGAGGCAAGAGAGCGCCTGAATTGTCTGCAGGTGAGTTTTTGGAGCTATTGGGTCAGCTGTGGAGAGCTTTTCTTGCGAAGACTTGCTGTGCATGTTCAAATGGGAAACAGCTGACGTGTTGGCGCATGGCTTGTGGGGATGTGAGATGCCTGCTGGTTTTAGCTCAGCATACGCAGATGTGCTTTCGCAGCTGCTGCAAGATCTTGTCAGCCAACATGGGGATCACGGCTTCGAACTTGATGTTCGTCAGGAGAGAGGGCCAGAAAGGAAAGCTTGCTTGTCTGCAATGGAGTCTGCTGGTCTTCTTCAGCGGGTCTCAGAAGATGATCGTTTCTCGAAATGGTTGTTGTTGGGAAAAGGGGAGGCAGCCATCAAGGCTGGCTACTGTGCACGGCGTCCTCACGCAGCGTTGGCCATAAGAGAGGATATTGAGGCATCGAGCCGCGCAGTCTGGGAGTTGATCGCAATCCTGGATCAGCAAGGCTGGGCACATATGACTGTTGAAAAGAACAAGTCACAGGAACCATATGTTCCTGGGTCAGGTCCTCTCCTTTGGTACAGCAAACCAGGTGACGATACCATTTGTGTTTGGTACCTGCGGGCGCTTTTGCAAGGCACGGTAGAGGTGCCCCACTGGCAAGCTTCTGGGTTCTATCAGGCCTTGGTGGAAGGCAGGCCAGTATCCAAAAGAAGTCGATGCAGCAAAGCATCATTGGCCATCAAGAATGTGGACCCAGATGAGTGGGATGTGCCTTTGCCGCTTCCTATGCCTAAAGCTAAAGCCAAGAGAGCTGCCAAAAAGCGGAAGCTGATGTTGCCTGCTCCAAATCTGAATGATCGTGAGGCTGTGGACAACATTGCAGTAATCGAAGAGCCGGAGCGCCAGGCTTTGGCTGATGATGCAGAGACGGCAAATTCAGATGATTTCGAAGACGAGTTGTTAGCTGAGCTGGAAGCAGTGTCATCACCATCTCTGTCGCCGCCAGCTACTCCCAAATCAGCAGAAGATGGCAGGGCGGCTTCATCTGCAGCGCAAGCAGGAGCAGGTGTGTCAAGCACTTCCAGCAGTAGTAGCAGCTCTAGCAGCAGCAGCGCTGCCAGCAGCTGCAGCAGTGGTCCTGCTCCTTCAGCAAAGCCTTCAGCCAAGGGGAAGGCAACAGCCAAGGCCAAGGGGAAAGCAAACGCCAAGGCCAAGGGGAAGCAGCCGAGAAGGACCAACCCGAAAGGTTCTTTTCGCTACGGGATGGGACACTTTGTCCGAGTTTATAAAGATGGTGAGCCGCAAGGATGGGAGATGAGCTGTGGCCACCCCGCTCACAATGACATGAAATGCCGAAAGCATCTAAAAGATGTTACTCGAAATCGGACATCAGAGCAGACTTTGCAGCTGCTCAAGATATGGTTGATCCGCGGCAGACATGCACTCTCTGCCAAAGAGCACTTGACAGAGATATGGTCTGAGGCAGAGCGTGACTTTAAATTGGGTCAGCTTGAGTACGCTCCCGAAGTTCCGCCGCTGAACTATACCGATGCAGATGGCCAACAGCGCATGTACATAATCCCCGCAAACCAGCCCCGTGACTAAGCTTTGGGTGAGCCGAAAACATTGTGCAAGTGAGTGACCAAGTTGCAGCTTGCATTGCATGTCTTTTGCATTTGCTCAGATGGGCATGTGACGACTGTGCTTTTGCGTGCTCCACAACAACTATGTACACCCAAGTCCCATCAACAATCAGTTCTGCGTGCAAGTTGGGTCTACAGTTGATTCTTGCTCTTGATTGCTGTGTGAAACTCTCCATGCTGGCGCATGTGAAAGCAGCAACCTTGTTTTTGAGCGGTTTGCCACGAATAGCCATCTTTGTTGCAGCTGTTGAGCCTTGACGCAAGCAATCAAGCATTGTGAGCATGATTTTGCACTTGTTGGGCATGTTTTCCACGAGTTGAGGCCAAACTGCTCAAAACACACCGGATTTCACTCACAACCCAGGCTTTGGGCAGGGAGCCCCCAGACCCCCCCAGACCCCCCCAGACCCCCCCCAGACCCCCCCCAGACCCCCCAAAACCCCCTTGCACGAAGTTGCACGAAGTTTGCACGAAGTTTTCAAGGCCAAAATCATTCGAAATCCATGGTATTTTGAGGGAAAATGGGCCCCGCGCGAAGTTCCACGAAGTTCCACGAAACCTAGTTGCCTGGGTAGCCACCCAAGAGCCAAATGCTAAGGCTTTTGCAGATTTGGCTTGGATTTGCAGACAAATCAGTGTTTTTGAGCAGCAAACAGCCAGTTTTGGGATTTGCAAGCGATTTTTGTTGATCCGTGGAGCATTTTAGAGGAACCCAGCGATTTTGCATGTGTTTTGGAGAAACCCAAGAGTTTTGCATGACTTCTGTGCTGCCTGGGTGATTTCCACTGAAGCTGAGATTGCCCTTCATGATTTTCACAGCATTTGCAGATCTGATGACAAATTCAGTGCATTCTCGGTTGCGGGGCTACCAGCCTGCAGGACATTGTGTTTTTTTTTTGCCATGCAGCCTTGCCTTCCGAACATGTTCATGTTGGATTGTTTTTCCCGCTGTTGTGAAGGCTGCGAGAGCATGCGAGAGCTTTACAAGGCAGTTTTCAGGAACATGTTGTTGCAGCAGTGAGCAGGGCAAACATTGGCAAACATCAGCACATGTAGAATGGTAGGTAGTGGCCAAGAAGATTTTTTGAACATATGTCCTATGTGTGTGGTGTGTGTTCTGAAAAGTCTGCCTCACATGAACTTGGCGCGTCGAGCGAGCAGTTTCTTGGACACAAGCGGCCCTCAAACAGCTGAGCAGCTTGGGAAATGGGACGAGACCTTTGTTCAGAGAGTCTTGCAGGAAGATGTCTTTTCTTCTGTCCTCATGCAGAACATGGGGCGTGGCTGGCTGGTAAGTTCAGATTTCAGTGGCTATGATGCGCCTAAGGAGGGCAGTCGCATCCTAGTGCAAGCTCTCAGGAAGCATGTGCGAAATCCCAAAAGCATCAAAGACATTCGTTTTGTGCGTGGTTGTGACTTGGGTGAAGAGCAGAAGCAGTGCTTGAAGATGCAAAGCAGCTTGCACGAGTCAAGCGCAAGCTGTGTGTTCAGCAATGTGTTGGACAGGTTGCCTGAAGTGCACCGAGACTGGATCATGGAAGCAAGCCCCACTAAGGAGATGGACCTTGATCAAGCCAGGGAAGCCAATATGCTCGTTGAGCAGTTTGTGTCCCGGCAGGGCGCCGCAATGTTCCCTCCCAAGGCCATGTGCTATTGTGAAATGCATCGCCGGCGCTGCCCTGCCTTTCCTGGTGCCGTGCTTGAGCAAGCTGCTCAGCTTCAGAGTGCAGGAACAGTGCAACATGCAGGAGAGACCTCTTCTTCTTGCAAGTCACCTTCAAGGTCGCCCTTTATTGCTCCAGGTCCATGGCATGAAGAGGTCACAAGCTTAGGTGATGGTGCTGAAAAGCCAATCGTGTGCAGCGTAGCAGGGCTTGTGTGCACAGACTGGAGCCAGCTGGGCCAGCGTAGGGGACGTGTTGGTTCTGGTTTAACACAAGCAGTGCATACTGTGTGGGCTGCTGAACGATCGCAGCTTTGCAAGTACCAGCTTGAAGACTGGTACTTTAGTGAAAACTCAGGGCAATATCCCGTGGATCAGCAGCAGGCGCAGCTTCTGTCAGGCACACACACAGTGAAACACATCATCACTGGGCCAGAGATGCTTGGCTTTCCGACGCGTCGTCCGAGAATGTTTTCTTTCGGATTCGACAAGAGTCGTTGGGCCTGGATTGGAGGGCCAAACGAGCAGGAGGAGTTCCTAGAGTTGTTTGGTGCTACTTGCGAGCTTCCAGGTGATGTGTACTTGGCTGCCACCCAGGAGGAAATCATTTCATTTGTGACCTTGGAAGCCGAGCGCCGCAATCAAGCCCTGCCTGAAGGTTTTGAGGACATGGACATGCGTGAGTATCTCACCTGTTTGCTTCCCCCAGGATGTTTGGTACGACTTGGGCAATATGAGGCAAGTAAGAAGGATCGTCAAAGTGTGGCAGGCCATTTCATGGCCGACTTGAATCAGAACATAGGGTGTGGCCCAGCTGCTGGCCCAGAAGTACCGTCTCTGAACACGCATCCTTGTATCTTCAGCTGGGGTTTGCAGCGTCTTGCGCTGTCGCAAGAACTTCTGCAGGCGCAGGGCATTGACTTTTACCACTCTCTCTGTGGTGGACGGCCGCTGTCACCTTTGACTGAGGTGTTCCGTGCATTCAATGATCATACACTTCGCATGTTTGCTGGAAATGCTATTCATGTGCCTTCCTACACTGCGTGGATGATGTATTGCGCAAGCCGAGTGACTTCCCGAGAAAGGCACTCAAGAAGGGCTCCAGCAATGCCAGCAGCAGATGATGGTGATGGTGATGAGGAAGCCCCATCACGCAAGTCAAAGGCTGCGCGTGTTGTTGTGGACTTGACCTCTGCTGTTGTAGACCTGGCATAGGCTGCAGCTTTGTAGTTGGGCGATTTAACTCCTGTTGCGCATGTCTTGGCATTCGACTTTAACTCCTTGTGATCTTCTCTGTCAAGCTCGAATTTTGCTTGCTAAGAAATCAGCGCAGCATTCCTGACTGAGGTCAGGGTTTTCATGCTTAATTACCTGCCCAAGCCTGTCAAATTACAGTTGTGCTGGCTCAGCAAAAGAATGTATGCGTGTCTGAGTTGTGAGAGTTGGTTGTAGCATTGCATGCAAAGTGCAAGGCGCTCTATGTCAGGATTTTTGTGCTCTGTAGTTGTGCAGTGGCAATCACATTTGCCTCGATCATGGATGACTTCTCTTGTGATGAGGGTCAGTCAGCAACAGGTGCTCCTGAGAGTAGCTCAGCTTCCAAGAAGTCAAGCTCAGTGGCCGGATCCAGCGTTGGGGACAAGCGCGGTGGCAAGGTCAAGCTGTGTGGCTTTGCAGGGTGTGAGTGTGATTGCAAGGCTGGCCGCAGGCATTGTGCCCATCACAACCGGCACTTGGACAATGCAAGGAACCAGGTGTCAAAGAAGTATGGTCCGGAGGGGCTGAAGGCGTTCTCCGACAAGTGCCGTGACATTGAGTTCGCCAACTCCCAGATAGAGTTTATGGCCAAGAAGTCCATTGGTCTGGCGATGTTCGCCCGTGCCCCTCTCATAGACTTCGTCGAATGGGAACAGAAGTTCGGGGTCCTCGTTCAGAAGAAGGAGGAGTCCAGACACGTCCATTCGAAGAGCGCCAATGGGTCATTCGTCAAGTAAAGAAGTTCGGCCGTGATGAGAAGAAGATGGAGGAGGAATGGAAACGCAAGGTTGCTGGGCCATACAAAAGGGATTATGATGGCTACCAGGGTGCAATTCGGCTTTGGCTCCCAGCCTATGAATATGAAGAGAACTCGAAGACTCAGTTTATTCAGGGCTCATCCGTGGAGAAGTCAAAGCAGAAGAAGAACCCCCAAGACTGGGAGACGGATGCCTTCAGAGCGCACGCTCTCGAGGCTGGGCTCGACCACAGCAACTCCTTCTTCGGCGGACTCAGCACCATGAACATGGACAAGGAAGATGCAATGGAGCCTGGCCCTGAGGAAGCCGCAGAGGTGCAGGTCAAGCAGGTCAGTCCAACAAAGAAGCGTAAAGCCGAGACTTTGGATGCCAGTGAAGATGAGGCGGAGGCGAGGGGCTCATCAGGCAATAAGAAGCCTCGCAAGAACGGTAACCTCTCAGCTGCTCGAGCTGCTTTCTCTGAGATGGCTTCCAAGCAGTATGTGGCGAAGCTTGCCAGCCTTCAGGCAAGACTTGATGAAGCAAAGAAAGCTGTGGATGCTGAGGCAACAAGCGTGACCCCAGCGAACCCAACGGATGTTACCACCAGGAAGCTTTACAAGGATGCTTTGGATGCCGTCTTGGAAGTGGCCACCTCTTGGATGGATCCTTCAACCTTGGTTTCGAAGGTGGCGGCCCACAACGCGAAGGACGAGGTCAAGGCTTCTGAGGACCAGCAGGTGGACACCAAGCAGGCGGAATCATTGTCCCAGCAGTTGCCATCCCTGACATGGCTGCTGACTCAAAGCAAAGGGGCTGCGCTCCGAATGGAGCGAACTGACTTTCTCCGGACCAAGGAGTTCATGCAGAAGTTCGTTGACGACATCCCCGCTGGCGCTTTGGAGGAGGCTCGCCTGGACAAGCAGCGTGTTGTCTGGCGTCGCATGTTTGGTTGCCTGACCCAGCTGGAATCTTCTGTGAAGAAGTGCTCCGGTGACTTGACCAAGCATGTCAAGGCTTTGGCTGCAGCTCAGGAGAGAGCCGTCAAGAAGCAGAAAGACAAGGAGGCCAAGGAGGCGGCAGCCGAGCACCTCTCCAACGTGCAGGCCAAGATCACTAAGGCAAAGGCAGATGGCTCGGACATGCCTGGCATTTTCAAGCTGAAGGATGAGGAGCTCAAGAAAGTGCGAGTTGTCAAGGGCAACATGTTGCCCTCGGACTTTGATGCAACGAAGCCCTTTGTCCTGGGAGAGTCATGCCATGTCAGTGCTTGGGCAAACAACCCAACGTGTTTGCAGATCCTTACAAACTTCGGCTCACGTTACAAGAAGACCCCAACCATCGAGGAGTGTGGCAAAGTCAATCAGCCGCTGCAGCCCAAAGCAGGAAATGAACAGACAGAGACCTTGTTCGGGGAGGCGCATCTCCATTGGACTTCCTCCGAATGGTGCAGCTTCGTTGCGTGTCCTGGCCTTTGGGGAGGTTGAAGTGTATTCGTTCCCAATTTCAGGTTTCGTTGCGGCTTTGAGAAAGCATGGCCTTGATCCTCCTGGCTCAGCCCGTGAGCTCGAGAAGGCAATCATCATCAGGGTTTAGGGTTTAAGGTGTAAGGGTGGCTTGAAACTTGAAACAGTGACTCATTCGCATGGTCAACAATGAAGGGCAGTAACCCAAACACAGGAATACCAGGCTTAGTCAGGAGTCATAGTACCCAAGTAACAACTCATATTCATGTGCTGGTAAACCGTTTTCCTAGTTTTGTCCTTTGCCTGAGCACAATTGTAGGCTAGCTCCTGATCAAGCAAGCCATTTCCCCACAACTCACAACCGCAGGATTTTGGAGGGTTATGGTTATGGGATGAGCTACTCGTAACCATAATAATGATGGCCGGTCAAACATGTAGCCCTTGGCGAGCTGCTCAGCAACCATGCCAAGCCACATATCACCAACCCCGCTTGATAAGGGAACTACATACTATGATTAATGTCTTTGTTGGTTAAACCCCGCTGTCCAAGTCAGGGTACGCGTGCTACCAAGCGTGGGGTACAATGCAAAATCATTAGGAACTACATACTATGATTATAACCAGAATAAGGATTAAACCCCGAGCCCTCAACCCTAAACCCTGAACCCTTAACCCTGAACCCTACACAGAGCGCTGCCACACGTCCCAAAATCCTGGATACAAATACTATCATTATGACTGAATTATGACTAAACACTACTGCGAAGAATGCGCGCAGGATATCATGGGAGCTTGATTTTGGGGCCAGGGATAAGGGATGATTTATTTACACCTAAATTCGACTACTATAGGTACTATGGCTAAATGGGATGAAGTGTATCCTTTGCCTATCTTTGCTAGACATCGGGCCCCTGACTGAACTTTGTTAAATGAATAGTGCCCTATCTTATCCACAACATAAGCCGGCATTCCGAACTCTTCTCCAAGCCCTAGACTAGTTCTTGTGCGTAGCCTTCGCCCATGGCAGGCTGTGGGGGACATGCCTACAGAGACATTCAGCAAGCTCATCGCAAGCAAGGATCTCGAAGTGTCCTTCCATACCCTGATCAAGGATGAGATGATGTACATCCCAACCGGCCATTTGATGGTTGAGAGGAGCCTCGCAAGTCCCATGATTTACGGTGTCCGCAAGAGTTTCTATCTTGCAAATGCTGCTGCCAGCTCGGAGTATGCTTTGGCAGTAGACATGAAAGCCAAAGACGGCAGCAATACGGAGCGCATGAACGAAGTTCTGTCTCGTTTGAAGTCTGCTGTGGCAGAGTTGAGCAAAAAAAGCTGAGTAGCCAGCTTTTCTTTTCCAGCAAGGTGTGCAGATGCAGACTGGGCGAAGGTCCGAGTCACAAGGCTTCAGCAATCCGTTTGCCAAACTTCAGTGAAGCGAGCTCAGCAGACGACAGCGCAAAACATTGTCTCAAAGCTTTCTGGTGCTGACTGCAAGAGCATTTTGTTGTCCTCGCTCACATGGGCATAGCTTGACTTTTTTCAGTTGGTGGACCCACATTCCTGAGATTTTCTGTTTGTGATCCAAACATGAAGTCCTCCTAAATCAGCCTGTGAGATTTTGAGACACCATTCAAAACATAGCCAAGTTTTCCGATCCGAAATTTGAAAGTCTTTTGCAACTTGCACTGATTGCAAATCATTCAAACCCATCACCTTTCAACCTTCGATGTAAGCCTGAATTAAATAATCACCCTGACCCCAGCCATCTTGGCTCAAGCCGCAGTGCTGCCCAAAAATTTCTGGGCGTGAAGCCAGATGTTTGGCAGACTCAAGCACATTCCATTTTTTGCAGCCAAAAAATGCAGACTTGTGTGATAACAAGGGTCATGGAATATTTTTCCATCTGAAATTATGGATCAAGGTGAAACTGGCTTCTGGCAAGCGTTTGGCGTGCAAAAATTGGTAGCGGAGTGAGTTCTGATGAACTTGTCTTTTTATGGATTTTTTTTGAAGATCACCGGCGATGGCCTAGTTGAAGACTTTTGGCCAGATCAGGGCTCCAAAAGGACATTCGGACAACTTACCACATCAGGGTTTCAGGGTTAAGGGTTTTGGGGTTTAGGGTATTTAGGGTTTAGGGTTTTAGGATTTAAGGTTTGGGTTTGGGGTTTGTAGGGTCTAGGGTTTCCAGGGTTTAGGGTTTTTAGGGTTTAGGGTTTTTAGGGTTCAGGTGGTTTTTACGGTTCAGGGTGTTTAGGGTTTAGGCAGTGCGCAGTCTGTTTGCATCCAGCGCGCACTCCCAAGTCAGCATCCAGAGCGCACTCTGAAAACCCTAAACACCCCTAAACGACCCTAAACCTTGAAAACCCTAAACCCTAAAAACCCTAAACCTAAAAATCTTCAACCCTAAAAAACCACCTAAACCCTAAAAACCCTAAAGCCTAAAAACTTTAAACCCTACAAACCCTCGGCAGTGGAT
>CAJNIZ010009771.1:0-12965 GCA_905231905.1 Symbiodinium pilosum
TTAGGGGCTTAGGGTTTTAGGGTTCTAGGGTTTAGGGTTTGTCGAGGTTTAGGGTTTAGGTGTTTAGGGTCGAGGGGTTTAGGGTTTCGGGGTTTAGGTGTTTAGGGTCTAGGGTTCTAGGGTTTAGGGATTGGGGTTTAAAGGCTGTTAAGGCTCCAAAGTTGGAACGATCGCTGTTGGTGACACAGCTACCGCGACCAAGCACTTCCCAAGTTTGATACAGCAAGTTCCTGCTCCTGAAGCTGTGTAAGGTTTAGGGCTTATAAGGCCTGGAACGCTGGCTCCCTACCTCTGCAACAGTTGCACCCTAAACCTTCAGAGCCAAAACATAAGGATGAAGCGTGTTGAAAGTAAACATGATGCTATCGTACAATGTGTTTCCTTTGGCAGCAAAGTCTGAAAATCAATGTCTCAGGAAAAAAACGAGAAAACAAATCAACAAAGGAATGCCTGTCATACACCAATACTGGAGACCCTGCGGTACCTTGAACTCTACACCTTGAATCACGGGCCCTCACGCCTACTGGTTGTTCAAGCTGGACTTAGGAATGGTTCTGTCGAGTAACTCCTACGCACACTCGAAAACAAAGGCTTAGTAGCTGGGTGGGTAACCTTTAACCTTTTGGGGTATATATAGTCCTACTATAATACAAAGGTTGACCTTTTTGGGGCCATGGAACTCAGCAACCAGGAAGGCTAGTTTTCATGCTTTTTTCCAGTCCTTGATGCCATACCAAACCCTGCCGAGGAGCTAACCCTAAACCCTTGACCTTAAACGTTCTACCCAAAGCCCAAAACCCTGAACCTTCAGGCCCGCCCGAAGCAGCGCCCTGAAACTACGCGTCCCCCTCTCAGCGGTGTCACCATGTGCGCTTTTCAGGGTGTTTAGGGCTTAGGGTTTTAGGGCTTCCCGTGTTTAAGGTTCAGGGTTGAGGATGTGGTAGTTTCCCAAAATTAGGGTATTCCAAAAAAAGTTCCAATATACTACAGTCCCTATTATAGGGACCCCAAAAAAGTACCCCTAATTTTGGGAAACCTTACACCCTAAACCCTAAATAGTAGTTTCCATGTTATTTTCCATTATCCCTACATAACCCCTATATAACCCTGTATAACCCCTACATTACTATGTAACCTATGTAGGTTTATTGGGCGGAAGCTAGCACTAAACCCCAAACCCTGTATATCATCCCTACATAACCCTATAGAAACCTATATATAACCCCTTTAAGGGTACCCCCTAATTTTGGGAAATCCCCCTGTAGGCTTATTGGGCTGAAGCTGGCGGACTTGAGGCTTGCGCATTCGGTTGTCAGCCGTGTCGCGGAGTGGGCTTTGGCATGTACCTGTTTAGGGTTTAGGGTTCAGGGTTAGGGGTTTTGGTTTAAGGGTTTAGGGTTTAGGGATTTAGGGTTCAGGGTTTTGGGTTTAGGGTTCAGGGTAGCTGTTCTAGGGGCCCAAGTATATTGAGGTTACATTGGGATAATGGAAAAATAAAAATGCAAACTACTGTTTAGGGTTTAGGGTTTAGATTTCAGGGAGCTTCTTGCATCTGTAGCCCTCAAGATCGAAGTATGGAATACTCATAATATGCTTCCCCAAAATGTTCACTAGAATTTCAAGTGCTAAAATCCCAGTACCCGTTGCTTGAACGCGGTACTTAACAGTCATATACTTGCCCAAAATCTGTACTAGAGTTGCTATTCCCCAAATCCGCTTACCCAATTGTTGGGTACGTGGACCCTCAGGGCCCTAAACCCGAAGCCCTATACATCCCTATAAACCCCTTGTAAGGGACCTAATTATTGGGTACTCGGACCCTTCGGGTTAGGGCCAAGGATCGAGATTACGGTTGCGGGGTAGAATTCCGAAAGTCACGATGAATGTCCAGCGTTGAGGCTGTAAACTGCCCAAACGCATTTGGGGGACTTGTAATCCCATGTACAGCATACTTACAAAGTTCCGTGAGCCTTCAACCTATCCCTACACACCACTAGACCATGCCAGTGTCCACGTCATTCTCCAATTTCTAGTCCATGTGATTCTCTATTCTTGGGGGAAGTAAGATCCCCAAGCCCAGAATAGTAGTTTCTATGTTCCTTTCCTTTACCCTTCAACAACCCCTGTATACTCCTTGGTCAGTCAACATCCCGCAGCCTTCAAGTAAGGCCTTCTGCGTCACCCTTTTTAACCATATCTATCCTTATATATCCCGTAAAGGGCGCGTATGTATCACTTGTTTATAGATGTGTATATATATACACATATAGATCCATATAATCCCAGTAACCTCTATTAAAACCCTTTCCCGAACAGACCCTAGACCCTGAAACCCCCAAAACAAACCAATCCGTAAACCTTAAACCCTAAACCCTTACCCCTAGACCCTAAACCTTGACCGCTCCAAAAACCCTAATCTGCCAGGCCGCATCGCACCCTCCAAGGCAATGCCGGCAGAGAAGGCCACGCTGATGAAGCCGCGCAGCTGCCTCAGTCAACACGATTGAGATTCAGGGATGTATAGGGTTTAGGTTTTAGGGTTCAGGGTTTAGGGTTAAGGGTGTTTTCGGGATTAGGGTTCAGAAGTTCAGGCTTTAAGGTTTAGGGTTTCAGGTTCAGGTTTAGAGTTTAGGGCAAGGCTTCCCTATGGGTCCAAGTACCCAAGAATTGGGTCCCTGTAAGGGGATATACGTAGCGCATGGGGGTTAGGGGGTCTAGGGCCCACGTCCATCTACCCAATAATGGGGTCACTAGTGATTGTAGTACTGGTTTTGGGCAAGTAAATTACTACTAGGGACTTGGACCTTTAGTACGGCGATTTAGGTTTCAGCTTGAGGGTTATTGTGATCTGTTAGAACCCCTTAGAACCCTAACCCTAAGTCCAAACACCCATCCCCTCAATCCCCCAAATCCTAAACCTTAAACACAAAAACTGAAACTTAACCCCTAAATCCCAAACCCTAAACACTAAGCATTACACAGCTAACCCCAAAACATGCAAAGCCCTAAGCACCCAATCACTACATCCTAAACCTTCCTAACAGTTTTGACTTCATGCTTTGGAACCACGAGAATCTCCTTAAACCCTGAACCCTAAACCCTGAACGTTGAGCTCCGGACCCTAAACCCTAAACTCTAAGCCGACCCTGCCGTGGTGTTTCTAGGGCTTACCCAAGGAATCAAAATAGCCCAGTGTAGGTAATATTTACAGATTGTGGGCCCAATGTAGGTAACATTTGTATACTTTGATCCCTAGCCCTAACCCTAGGCTTGGGGTTTAGGCCTTCCCTTTATCATAGGCAGAGTTTTCGGTTTTGGTTTCAGGGCCCGGGGCGCCAGTTTAGAGTAGTTTGTCTTAGGTGGTGGGACTTGGGATGTTGTACTTGAAGGTGGCTAGTAGGGAATGATGGAATGGATTATAATCAATCTTCTTGTTTTTGTTTAGGATTTAGAGTATAGGGACCCCTCTTGGAAAAGGCGCAAAATGCTCATACGCATTTAGAGGCAGGATGGGAGCGGATCAAAACCTGAGCCCTAAAACGTAGAACCCTAAAGGACACTCAAGGTTTAGGGTTTAGGGATGAATTTAACATGGCAGCAGATCAGCTAGCAGGCGCGTGCAGCGACTATGGTGTAATGGTGGGTGGTCGGTTTTCGTTGCCCATTTTTTAGCGCCGGGGGTGCTGCCACAGGAGATTACACCGCCTGCAAATAAAACAAACATGGGTATAGATGATGCAAACGAATCCTCACCGAAAGCATTTGCACGCTACAACAGATTTGCACTACTTAATCCTCGGGGGGAAGGGTTCAGTTTCTGCAAGAGGGATACTCCAGTCCTCAATGTCGAGCAAGATTTATGCTCCCTTGGGTTATATACATATAGTGATTAGAAATGGTTGTAAAGAGCAACGAACGCTTATTTCATTCAACCGCCAAATCAATGGCGCGTAAGGGGGAGCGCGGGTGCATATAGGTATTCTTTACGGGATTTTCATGGACCTATCACGCACCCCGGCACCACCAGTAAGCCAGGACCCTAAACCTAAGCCCGTACTGAAAGGCTCTTGGGACTTAGCACGTAGGCTATGACGAAGGTCAGAAGATTAGGCCCAGCCCGATTAGGGCAAGTCCATGTATAGCCACCTTGCAAGAAACCTTCAGGTACTATGGCCCTAAACCAAAAATCCCCAAAACAGAACCCTTTTCCCTAAACCCTTAACCACTAGTCCCAGTTGTCTCCAGGCCCCAAGTGTCGGCCCATCCCCGCGGCAACTGCCGACGATTCAAAGTTGCAGGCTGCGCAAGGAGGTTTTAAGGGCTTGTAAGTCACGGTTTAGGGTGTCAGATTCTCATCAGTTGTCATGACTCATGAGCTTGTGCGAACAAAGAACTTTGGTAAACGGGTAACCCCACCGCCCAAACTCAACAACCCATCGTAGTCACATGATAGCCATAGGATCCTAGATCTTGGGTTGGGGTTACCAGATTCTCTGAGCTGGTCATGAATTTGTTTTGAGTACGAGGGCTCAGGATTTAGGATGGTTCTTTAGGTTGTAGCATCATAAGGTGTAGGGATAGGGCTTTTGGCTTGGGAGCCGGTGGACAAGCTTCAGGTTTCTGTTGCTCCTGCATGGGAGGACCTTCAGCTGAGTGGAACCCAGAAGCAACAATACGGCGGATGCGAAAACTCCTGCATGACCTTGAATACTGTATACATTGGGAATTATGATACTGTACTATGGTCACACTGATTTTTAATTACCATCAACAGTGGTTTTGACTGTTCCCTCTTTTTCAAGTAGCGCGGGTACGAAGCGACATGCTCGGATGACGGGGAAGGCTTAGTAAAAAGGTTGGTAAAAATTGGTGGTCTCGGGTTTCATAGTAGGACTTACAAGCAATGACCACATTGGGGTTGATATGAAAAGCTTCGGCATGATCCTGGGATGCATGGTATGTGGTATTCTAAGGTCATGACCTAAACCCGGAACCCTAAACCCTAAACCCCATCAAGCCTCCCCTGAGTGTCGGGTTGGAGTCTTCAGGATGTCAAAACGCAACCTTTGCCTGAGATGGGTGCAGAAATCCTTTAGGGCCCAAGTACTCAGTAATCAGATACCTCCCCAAAACTTGCACCCAATCATTCAATTATTAGGTACATGGACCCTTAGGGATTACTCCCCTTTGAGGAACTTGGAAAGGTCAAGAGCTTGCCGAGCTCCTGTTAGCTAAGTGTGAAGCGCCTGCTAGTTCGCGGGAGCTCGGAACGCTTAAGAAGTGGAAGGTTACCTGCAACCCCCATTACCTACAAATTTAGTAGAAAAGGAAGAGGGAAACTAGCATCTGATTGAGGGAGGGGGTCTAAATGCAGATTAGATAGTAATAGTGCGAAGGAAACCTCTTCATTATTTTGGCTGTAGGGATGTTACTCCCACCCCATAATGAAGGATCAAGTGGGAAAGAAAACACAAAATGCAGCATGGCATGGAAACTCGCTTGATGGGGGGTTGATAGGGATAGATACCAATATGGCAGTCCTACATTCCTTGTTTGCGTGTGGTAAAGACTACCGTGAGTATGCCTCAGAATGATATCTGTAAAAGTGTTGGCCGGTATTATCTTGCGGAGGAACCTGCCGCAACTGATCCTCCCGCCGCGAATCAAAACCCTTCCATGCAACCCCACATGCAAATGGCCATGCTCAATGCCGAGTGAGGGGAGGAATTGAATAGCGTGGGGTCTATATAGCCCTAAGGGTCCAGGTATTCCAAAATTCAGGTACTTGCCCAAAACCTGTACTACAATTACTATAACCAAATATCCAAGTGCAAATAGGTACCTGGACCCTCAATTTGGGAGATCTTACCCTAAGTCCCAAACCCTAAGGGGCAACTTTCCCTCTACGGTTTACGATCTAGGGTTTCGGGGTTGGTGTTGTCAGGATGCCCTTGCTTACCAGGTGCCCCTGTTGCGTGTACCTGCTAAAGCCCGGCTTCCTTTTTTCATACGCCAGTCCAGAGTTTCGCTCAGGAATAATCAAAACCCCCAGCCTAAACTGGGATGCTGTTAAGGAACTTAAATTAAGTTACTATATTGGGGAAACCCTATTACTTTATATATATATACCCATTATGGTAACTTAATTTAAGTTCCTTAACAGCAACCCAGTAAAATCTTAAGACCAGAGCCCCAAACAAATTTGACCCAAACGGAGGCCTCCTCGGGGAGTGCGGAACAGCAAGGCAGAAGGGGCTATAGTCCCCCTTAAGTAGACAGAATATGGCTGTGGGTATATCATAATAAGTCCCCATATATATCCCATATTCTACCTACTTAAGGGGGACTATATACGGATAAGTTATGACCTTTTCGTTTGTGTATGCAATTGCTATGTTCAGGGCGTCGGGTATGGGTATCAAGGTTTACGTAAGGTTACAGCCAGCAGTTAAAGTCATTGCTGTCATATCCAAGTGCTACGCCCTCAAAGTCTACAGTACCAATCACGCATATGAGTTTGTTACTAATTAGATCATGAGTACCTAAACCCCAAAGTACATAAACCATTGGACCCCCCCAAAAAAACTACTCCACACCCTAAATCCGTAGCCCTTAAAAACTGCTCAAAGAGCCAACTTTTTTTTGCAAAGTTTAGGGGTTCAGGTGCTCAGACTTGGGAGTTTCAGCTTCAGGGTCGAATCAGGTTTTTGGTTAGGGTTTAGGGCTGTAGGGTTTAGGGTTTCAAGGTCAGGCCTCGCGTACAACGGTTGCATTATTTAGGGTTTGAGGCTTCGGGTTCAGGTTTGATAGCTTAGAGGGTTCAGGGGAAAAGGCTGAGGGTTTAGAATTCAGGCGCTTTCGTGCTGCCCTTGCTAAGGTTTGTTTCACTAATGATGGTATGGGTTTGGGTCTCAGGGTTGAGGATCGGCTTTCGATCTAAGAGTGCAGAACTGCAGAACACTAGCCCCCAAACCTTAAACTCGAAAAATCATTGGATATTCACTTAAAATTTGACCTCGCTGGTCCTAGAAGTTCTTGTGATACATACTCGCATAGTAGTCCCCAAATTGGACAGACCCAGCCAGAAACCTTGGGTTCGATTTTATAATGTCCCTTGAAGGAATCCTTATGCGTGGGTTTGTCCTGTTTGAAATAGCACTGAAGCCCTCCCTAAACCCTAAACCCCTAAACCCATCTACCCCAACTTGGGATTTAACGACTGGGTTTGACCCACGTTAGTCCTTCATTTTGTAAGCTACTGGGGGGGTTTCCTCAAATAAGCACCAGCATTTTGGGGTCCTTAAAATAAGGACACTATTACTTTGGTGGCTAGACTGGCAAGTCGACGAGAACCAGGCTTTCATCGCTCGACGCTTCAAACGGCGGCCGCAATTACGGCGTTCCGGCAAACGCCGAAGGAAAGGCAAAGGCCGAAGAAGAGGATGCTTTAAGTCCAGCCGAAAAGGTTCTGCTCACAGCGCCGAAGACGATGACCACAACTCCAGCTTCTACGGAAAAGGTACTTTCTGTTGGGAAAGCACCACTCTTCCTACTCATGTTTAAGGCCGGCAAAGCCCATATTGGCGTGTGTCGAAGCAATCGTCCCATCCGGGGAACCTTCTCTTTGCATGAGTTGGAACGTTACGTCTTGCTTTTGGAGAAGACAAGCCCAGCAACTTCCCAGCACGAAGCCCATCACCCTAAACCCTAAACCATGCTTGTGATTATCCAGTTATCCAGCTGCCGGATAATGTTTTGCCAGTGGTCAGGAGCATAAGGACTACTTTTGGAAATTGTGTATATACAGGGCATATTATTCCAATAATAGAGAAAATGGACAAGAACATGGAGATGTATATTGACACGGCGAGGAGACAAGCGCCGCTTGACACTACTGTAATAGTGCTGAATGAAATTGAAAGACATGGACAACGAAATGGAAACGTGTTTTTGACATGGCGAGAAGACCAAATGCAATGCGATACTACCTCAACAGTGGAGAAAGAAATTGACAAGAAGATGGGAAATTTAATGGAGCTAAGGGTATTTGTAGGTTCTGTAGGAATACACAGGGATAATAAACAAAAACACATAAAGCCATGGAAGCTGCTAAAACAAGTGTGGGTTGTACATGGAGTCCGACAGGGATCCGTTCTTCCATTCCTTGCTAGCCACCAGTAAGCTTTTTCTGTTCAACGCACGTGGGCTTTCGGTACCAAGAACGATTCACATTATGTTATTTGGGACCTAAAGCCTCAGTGCTTGGGTACTTAGACTCGTATAGGTCATGGAGACGCTACAAGGGTTGTGGCTCAAAGTTATCCGCTGCTGTCTTACAAAGATGTTTAAGGTTCGTGGGCAGCAAGTCATTCAATCATTTAACTTTGTTCAAGGGGCACAGTGAAGTAACAAGTTGTCGTAAAGGTAAGAACCCAAAACTTGACCTAAACCGCCATATTTGTAGGAACAACCGATTCAGTCTGCGTAGCAGACAGGCCATATATTATGACAGCTTCTGCTGTCTTTTTCGACAATGGCAAAATGGTTTTATTGGAGAAAATGGAATTCTTGGAGGATGTATTTTGAAGCGTAGTGGACGTACGATTTGTCATCGACAGGACAAATGTTTTGGGGGGTCTACTTGGAAAGCTTTTCGCATAACTTAGGAAACACCAAGGAAACCATGTAAAAATCTCTAAGTGTATGAGATCTTTGGAACAAGCCTGCGCAAGGTTTACCCCGAACCTTGAAATACAACCCGGCAACTAATGACGGTAAAAACAGGCAGAGCTTATGTACTGAGAAGTCAATCTGTGATTAAGGGTAGCTAGGGTTTAAGTTGGCTACTGCCCCCCCTCAGTAACAGTTGGATAATAAGTATAATATGGTTATATACAGCCCTTAATAGGACCCCTAATATAGACTGTTGCTGGGTGGGGGCAGTACCCAAGGTTTAAGTACCTAGTCTTTGTAGGTACGGAGGGCTTACATTAGGCTCTTTTTTTTTGATACTAGTGGTTCAGGTGCTGAGGATTGGGCTCTTGGAATTCACTTGCCGACCTGTACCTTTCTGCTGCTTGAATGCGAGTTGGGTAGTAAACCCTAAGCCATAAACCCTAAATGTAAGGACCATTTCAGGAATCCCATCCCCCTCAAGCACCAGCAGCTACCCTTAGCCCTGAATTGCTCATCTCCTTCAGGTTTTAACGCTTGGGTTTAGGGCTTGAGGTTTAGAGTTCAGGATTTAGGGTTCAAAGTTTAGGGTTTAGTGGTATGACCTTCAGGCTACAGCCCTGGAACCTTTGGTATGTCTTCAGGGTAACTCCAACAGGGACTACTTGACAGCCATGAGATCATTCTGCCGGGACGCTGGCTGCATGCTCGGGATGACTGGACGTGGGTTAGCTGGGAATGAAGGAATGGAAAAAAAAACGGAAACTACTGTACGATAATGGGTTTTATAGGGACTACTATCCCCAAACCTAAAACTCCAAATCCTGTAATCAGAAATATTAATATAGGGACTACAATAAAGGATCCGCTCCTTCATTCCCAGATTACCAAAGACCGGATGAAGGGCAACAAGCCGGGCAGGTGGTGGTTGCACGCCTTTCTGTGCATTTGCCTTCAAGTGCTCTCGATACATTATTTAGGATTTAGGGCGTAGCGGAGGAGTTGGGAAACACCAAGAGCATCTGGGTACCTTGCTGCAGCGCAAATTCGGCGGCCTTCGAAGAAGGACTTTCGGAGTTCGATTGGTAATTTCGCTAGATAGGGGGACCCCAATGACCCCAATGTAGACCCCCAAAACTCTGATCCTTATTATAGGGACCCCCAAAAATTACACCGAAGGTGCGGGAACCCTTAAACCTATAAAGCCCATATATATAGATATATCTGCATATACATATATATTCATCTTTACCCCTAGAAAACCCTCTGTGGGGACCCCTAAGTTCTTTTTAAGCCCTAAACCTTAAGCCCTGAAACCCTAGACCCTGAAACCTAAGCCCTGAACACTCAACCTTAAGCACCAAACCCTAAACCCTTGACCCTATAAACCCTGTACCCTATATCCTAAACCCTAAACCCTAAATCCTGAACCCTGATTAACCCCCGAACCCTACACCTTTTCAGTCCCCCAATTGCCGGCTAGGCTCGGAATCTCCTGGCAGGGCTGCGTCGGGATCTCGCAGTTGTATCGTTCAGGGTAATAGTGTTTAGGGTTCAGGGGGGATTTTAGTCTTTAGGGTCAAGGGTTTAGGATTTAAGGTTTAGGGTCTAGGGTTCAGGGTTTTGGCCCTAAACCCTCAACCCGAAACCGCAATAGGACAGCGGTTTGGGGTTTTGACGGTTTTGAATAATGGGTTCAGGGTTTAGAGTTTTTGCCGGCGTAGACCCTCCGTCTACCCTATGTGGGTTTATCTTGTGGCAGAGTTTCCATTTTGGGGGGGATCATGGAGGATTGAAGGGAGGAAAGCTTGAGGGGAAGCTCTGCGTCGGCTTATATTGGGTAGCTGTTCAGGAGTTCAAAATGACTATTACAAGGAGACCTTGAAATTTACTATGTATCCTTCTTATGGCAACTTCATGTGAAGGCCTTAACAGCAGCCAAATAGGGTAAGCAGGGAATACTTGGCAGGCATATGCATAGATGTTGTTTTCCTCTTAAGCTGTTCCTGTCAAAGAACTGAACGGCAAGCTTATCTGCGAAACCCATATTGACTGACAGTCCAAGTTTACAAACCCAGAGGTTTATGGTCTAGAGTATGGAAAAGTGGCTTCAGAACGGCCAGAGCTGAGGTGGAGGGTTCAGGGCTTAGGTGGTTAGGTTTGGCTTTGGGTTGAGGTTTCGACCTGGTCGCGAGGGAGAAGTTGAGCCGTTAAATTGTCAGCATTCTGCAGAGTACCGCCTGTAGTAACTTTCAAAAACCACCCTAAACCCTAAACCCCCGAGCTGCTGATCATAGCAATGCGTTACTTCAGGGGCCTAGCTCGCACCAAAAAAGATGATAGGGTTTAGGTTCGAGTTCAAGGTTTAGGGTTTAGGGTTACTGATAAATCCGGAATGAGGTCAAAAAAGGGCTTTCCCTGAAAAGAAAGGTTATCGACGGTCACCAGTTGGGAGCCAAACTTTGGATCTAGCTGAGGCCCCAATTACCTACAGCTTTGTGGTAATTGTTCCCGATCAGTAGGTGTAAGCCATAATTCTGTAGGTACTTGGGGTTCAGGTATGTCTTATCTAGACCCTAAACCCTTCATTTTCCGTCTTAGCTTCCAATTTTTGTCCTTTGAATCCAAGGCTGAACCATAGAGTTCGACGCGGTTGCGGTTGCGTTGCTCTTCATGGTGGTGGTTGGCGTGCCCTTCTGCTGGAGAAAGTGTAAAGGCGGTACAACAGTGGGTGGGTCGGCTACTGCGTTGACAGTGTTGGCATCAGTGTCAGGCGTGTGTCTTGGATTTGCCGTTGGATTGACGACGCAATCAATGCAGGTAGCGTCAGAATGCATGACTTTGCCACGGTCCTCGGTCGCCTGAACTTTGCCATGGCGGCCATTGATCAGTTGCGCCCTTTCCTTGGACCGCTACATGCCTGGTCTGGTGCGAGGGGTGGACATGTGCGCATGACAGTGCCAAAGGTGGTCATCTATTTAGGTTTGGGGGTTCGAGGCTTTGGGTTGTTCGGGTGGAGGGCTGTTGGTCACAGACGTGGGTGTTGAAGGTTGACATCTTAGGAAGCACACACCCAAGGGGTTCAGGACTTAGGGTTCAGGGGTTTGTAGGGTTTAGGATGGTTCAGGGTTTAATTTCAGGATTTGGTGAAGTTTGTGGCTGATTTGTATTTGAGGGCAATTTCGTTCCAACCTTCGCCTCCCCCCCTCTCCCAACTCTAAACCCTAAACCTTCGGTAGCTTCTCTCCAGCTTACCCTGGAATCACTAAATGAAATATACCCGTATTCCCTATGTTACCCTTGCTTAGCATATATGTATATATATATATATGTGTATATAACCTTATGTTACCCGTACATTGAGTTATGCCTTATATCATCACCTCCAGCAAGTTGAGGTCCACAGACTCTCGACCTGCAGTTGCGAAGCCTAAAGGCTTCGTCTTTATACAGGGCTGGGCGGGGTTCATGGTATACGAGTGTAGGGCTTTGGGTTAAGGGTTTAGGGTCTATGGTTCATAGGGTTCAGGGATTATGGCTTCAGGGTTTAGGGCCTGGGGCTGGGTTAGATTTAGGATTTGGACGAGTTTGTTCGATTATTTGCGTATCGCCTGTAACTCTTGCAGAATTCGAGTATGCCACCCATGGCCCCCGAAGCTACCTCGTTACCCTGAGAGTTGCCGGGATTGAGAGAGGAATACACTCGGTAGTTGTTGAGATACGCCGACGTCTAAAAGCGCTGATGCTGCTGCTGATGGCGATGATCATCATCAGCATCATCATCATCATGATCGCGATTATGATGATGGTGATGATGATGGTGATGATGATGATGATGATGATGACGATGGTCCATTAGGAGAGGTTGGAGGATTGGGGGTTGTGGTTCAGGTTTTCAGGATGTCTGGGATATAGATATCTAGCAGTCTTTGTTTCCATGTTTTTGATCAGGCCTGTTTCCATCTTCAGTGCGACCGTTTGCACAAGCTGCGGGGAATCGTGCAAGCTTCTGATCGGAAGAATCCCGTACATGTTTTTCCGGCATTACACATAGGTTTTCCTCATTCTTCTAGTACCATTCGTGTCACTTGGCAAGATTTGTAAGTAGTTCCCAAGCACAGACGCTACAAAATCCTAATTTGACAAGCTGGATGGAACGCCTGAAGGCGAAAACACCTAAACCCAAAGCCCTGGGAACTCCAGACCGTAGTCCAAGCCGCCAACCCTCGAGCCAGGAACCTTTAACCCTGAGTCCTAGCCCCCAGCTGAACCCCCAAACCCTGAGCCCTGAA
>CAJNIZ010009773.1:0-12528 GCA_905231905.1 Symbiodinium pilosum
TTAGTCATCATGTGGAGTCTACATCTATACAAGTGCATTAAGGACATCTACACTACTTGTGGGACTATATGAAAAATTATGTTAAACATGCTCAAGGTTTCTGTACTTCCTAGAGCCCAAAAGCAACAAACAATTCATGGACTGCTCAAGAAGAGTGGCTTTCAGCAGGACCCCTTATTATCGTGGGGCCCCCTTACATGGGGCCCCCTTAGGGCTTCCATAATATGAGGGACTGTAGAGTTCCTGATCATAACTTGGGCTTTTTCTAAACTCAGGACATTTTTTTGCATAGCGGGGCCATATCTGGCCTTTCTGCACGAAGGGCAACCTGAAAAGCCGGGCCTGAGGGTCCACGTACCAAATAAGTATGACTATAATTAGGTCCCCTTAACAAAGGGGATATATAGGGATATTTAGGGTTCAGGGTTAAGAGTTTGGGGTTCAAGTACTTAATAATCACATACTTACCCAGAACCTGTACTGAAATTACTATTACCCTGAACCTAAGTACCTAATTATTGGGTACTTCGACCCTCTGGGCAGCAGCTCATACCATACCCTCAACCCCTGTCTTGGACTTCCATGCGTGTTTTGCAGAGTGAAATGGGCTATATAGTCTACACTCCTAGTATCCCCCTTATTTGCCCCTATACTAGTCCCCTACATAATCCCCTAGATAACCCTCCCAGGGAGTGTAGACTATAGAGCAAATGGTCGTCAACTTCCGCCCTTCCCTGCGCTTTGGATGAAACCATCGCATCTTGAAGCCCTAAACCGTTTAGCCCTGACTAGCCTCGTTTAGGGTTCATGGATTTAGGGTTCTGGGATTTAGGGTTTAGGATTTTAGAGATCAGGGTTGAGGGTTTTAGGGTTGAGGGTTGAGGGATTAGGGTTTAGCGATTCATGGTTTAGGGTTTTACGTCAAGGGGAACCTTGGCGAGCTTGTACAGGGGAAGGTGGCAGGGTAAGCCAGTACACGGCCCTTAAACCCCAAACCCCTAAACCCTAAACCAGCCGGGGCTTTAGGACATTTACGAGAGCTTCTATCGTTCTTCCGCCTGTATCAGAACTAGAACCAGGGCTTCAGCATCGCAAGTGGAATCCAAGACCTGGCATTGTGTGAATATGGGGGGTTCCCTAGAAGTAGGGGTACCTTTGCGGGGCTTCCCATAATAAGGATTAGAGTATTGTGTATATTGGGGTCCCCTAATTTTGGGGACCACATGTAGCTGAAATCCAAACACCAAGACGCCTTCAGGCAAAAGCCTAAGCCCTGAACCCTAAGCTATACTTGGAGGTTTATTGGTTTGTAGCTGGCAGCTACTATAATCGGGCTCATACCCCTATACTTCTACTTGGGAAACCATATGAGCTGTAGTCTGAACTCCTAGTATCCGCCTTAATAACCCTTCTAGTAGTCCCCTATATAATCCCCTAGAAAACCCGCCTTTAAGGAGTTTAGACTATAGCTCATATAGGTCCAGCTGGGGGGTTACGGGCAGGGCTCGAGGCAAACACTAAAACCATAAAACCTCAACATTGTCAGTCCTAGATGCGCACGCACACACGCACAAGGTTTAGGCTTCAAATCCTGAAAAAACAAAGCTTGACGAGCATTTTTCTTACTGCAGAGATGTGGGAGACTTGCTCATGAGAGACCTCCCAAACTCTATGAGATTCCACTCTGTGGAGGAAATCCTGCACCACCCCGAGCCCCCAAACTATGGTTACCCAAAACAATGTAAGAACCTTCAGTGGTGGAAGATTTCCTGCAACAACCGGATTTCAGGGAATCTACCCTTGAATCCTTACACGAATGCCTGTCAAATCCAAGCAAAACTGTAGCACACTCTTAACCTTAAGCCCCCCCCCGCCCCCCCAAAGCGCTAAAACCAACCCCGCACACGCATAACCGTCAAATCCCGAATGTTAGCAGTTGACTATGATTAATATCAAGTTTACACTGAATTCGTACAACTGCGTACGAAGGCCACCCTCACTTTGGAGAAGGCGCTCAAATAGCCTGGAGTTCCAGTCGGGGTGCAGGCTACGGGTTTAGGGTTTACGGGTTTAGGGGGTTAGGGTTTTGGGTTCAGGATTTACATGAAGTGTTGGTGTAACGTAGTGAGCAGGCGAAATGTGGGCGAACTGCGGAACTGGTAAAACGGTACTCACATGTTTAAACCCCAAACTCTGAATCCTAAACGTTTGAAGCCTAGGCCCCAATCCCGAGAAACCCTCTGGCATGCCAAGAGACTCCGACTTCCCCACGAAACGAAGGGAGGAAAAAGGGTACAGGGGAAGCAGGGTTCAGGGGTTTGGGCTTACTTTTTGGGGGGAAATAGCTGGGCACGTGGGACCTTTGTAGTGAAGGGCCTAGGACAAGCGCTAATGCCTTTAGTTGGCTTTAAGAAGCAGGTTGTAGGGTTTCCCATTTAGGGACTTCGCATTCTGGGTAGTAAAACAATTGTGTTTCAAGAACATACTTGAGGGGTACTTGGGCCCTTGGACGCTGCAAACTTCCGCATAACAGGGCGGCTCTTAGAGTGTCTGAGTAATCTAAGTGGCGTGAATCGATCGTACTCAGCATTCCTTGAGCACTCCCTAACCCCTACATCCTCAATCCTAAATCCTTAGCCCTAAGCCTTCCAGGGTTTACGGTTTAGTAAACCCGCTTTCTTGCGCACTGGGTCGTTGGCATACTGGGGTCTGACATCTGAAGGCAGGTTTTTTTTTGCCTTGCTAAGATGCTTCAGAGAACATTCCTTTTGGAAGTTTATACCCTAGATCCTTAAGCCCCAAAACAATTAGAGTGGCCCATCCTAAATCAAGAGTTTTGAAAGTTCACCTTAAAAACACTATACCCTATACCCTAGAAGCCCTGAACTCTAATTCCTGGAGCCCTAAACCCTAAACACCCCAAACCCTGGGGGCGCCCTTTTTCTTCAGCGCATGCACAGGTGAGCTCGGCCATGTGTACTGCATCCAAAGAGAGCTGCAAGGGTCCAAGTAGCAAGTAGTCATTAGGGTTTAGGGTACTACTACTACCACCACCACTACCACCACTACTACCACTACTACCACCTCTACTACTACTACTACTACTACTACTACTAGAACTACTGCTACTGCTACTGCTACTGCTACTGCTACTGCTACTACTGCTACCACCACGATACCTAATACCCAGGTACCCAGGTACCCAGGTAGGCAATTATTGGGCACATGGACCCTCAGGGGAGTACAGCATGCTAGTTGAAAATAGAAATTTCGATAGCTGACCCACAAGGGTATGTCAGCTTCTTGTCTTCACCCATCACCAGAATCCTGCCGATCTGAAAGTCCACTTCGTGCAAACATGGGTCGCACTGGACAGGGAGATATCATGGAAAAAGAACCTGTCGGTGAGCCGTCTCCTTTGAAGTTGGAAGTACAAAAGGAACAGCTCTTCGGACGTTTAGGTAGAATTCTACGGATAGCTACTGTGGCAGGTACCCAAACCAAGGGAACCCCGATATAGATCCGATATACGATATAAGGGCTATACTCCTTGTTATGGGGACCCCCAAAATGGTACCCATTATTTTAGGAGCCCCTCCATAACACTCCTAGTATCCCCCTTAATAACCCCTGTAATTCCCCCCTATGTAACCCCCTTCAGGGAGTTTAGACTGTAACTAAAAGCCAAGAGCCGATGCTGCTAAGCAGCTTGCTCTGGGTTCATTCCTCTCTTATTCTGGGGCCCGGGATCGACAAAACCAACCCTTTCTGGCGGTTTAGGGTTTTAGGGTGTAAGGCTTAATCCGTGCTTTTGATTAAAACCCGTTAGATTTAAAGAAAGTTCTTGGAGCCAAATTAGGGGGTCAAAGGCTACTTTAAAGGCGGAGCCAGGTCTTGAGCCGAAAACCAACTGGATTTAAAGAAAATTATCCCCAAACCCTAAGAAAATAAGGGTTCAATTTCAACAATTTTCATTGAATTTGTATTGATTTTGCTTGGACCCCAATCGGGGTTCCGTGGACGTCAGTTAATTGACATCTCCTTCTGGCATCTGGGGCCCCTAAAATAATGAGGCTTTTCTATTCAGAGGAGGGGGAGGGGGAGTGGGGGCTCCCTTATTAATCAAGAGCGCGGATTAGGGTTTGGAGTTTAGGGTTGAGGGCGCTACCCTTCACTCATGTTCGATGCAATGAGCCCTACTTGAACCTACAAGTACTGATTCCTGAACCCAGGCCCTGACACCCCAACCCTAAACCTTAAACCGCGAACCAGAAGCAGAACTCTGACTAACCTCGAGGCGAAGATGCTTCAGATTGCGGAGCTCATACTTGCAAAAGTTTAAAGTTGGTCTATAAGGGATTATATGGGGAACTATTATGGGGGCCATGAGTTGGGTGCAAGGTTTAGGGTACGGGGTTTCGGTGCCTAGGATTCAGCATGCGCTTCTATCGCCGAAGCTTACACTGCTACACTGACTTTCACACATTAGTGCTCTAAACCCTGCAGCGCCCCAAGCCTCAGGCTCAAGGCGTGACGGTGGGGATCTTCACTTCAAAGGGACTCACCGATGGCCCTTCAAGCATGTTTCTCTCTGCAGCAGACATTTGGGGACAGCTTGAAAAACAGCTGCAGATCAGGCATTTGAAGAAACAGTAGCCTGCATCTGACGTCGCCCCAAGGGTCCATGTACCCAATAGTTTGGGTGCTAGGGATGTAGCCTAAACCCTAAAGCCCTAAACCCTCAACCCTATTGTAGTATAGGTTTGGGGGAAGTACCTATGCGTTTATTGGGTAAACGGGCCCTTAGGGATTAATCAATTGTCGGAAGCTCATCCAAATCAGACGGATAGGGAGAGACAAGAAGTTTCTCCTCTTCTCCGCGCTACCACCATCACCATCCCCCAACCATAACCCTAGGATCACTGCCGCTATATCATTGCTGCTATCACTGCCGCTACCACTTCGGCACTACGAATCTGCGCCTGAGCGGCTCCATACTCCTATGAGCCAAAATGGCTCTACAAGTCTATCCTTGCAACGACTTTGCCTTTGCGAATTTGGGTTGTTCATGACCCAGAAGGTTCTAGTTTAGAGCACGCGCCCTAAACCCTCAACCCTAAACCCTAGGAACCCTTACAAGTGGGGTTACTTTGGAGATGCGCCCATGGGTCTGGGTAGGTACCTTACGAAAAACATACCCTCAGCACGTTTCCATTTGATTTTCCATGTTCTCTTGCATGTGGCTATCCATTTGGGGAGACCCTAATTTCTAAATCCTAAGTCCTAATCCTCAACCCTAAATCCTGAATCCTAAATCCCAAGCGCAAAAAACCTAAACCCTCAATCCTGAACCCTTGACCTGAAATCATGAACCCTATAAACCCTAAACCCTAAACCCTGAACCCTGAACCCTAAACCCTAAATCCTACGGGAAAAAATGGGAAACTTCCAGCAAGCAGCTCCTTTCTGGTGAAGGAAAACCGAGGCGAAGGCAATCGACATCGGCGGCAGGTAGAGCACTTTACAAGGAGAATCCCCAAAAACCGGGGTTTAGGGTTTAGGGTTGAGGGTTTAGGGTATAAGGAGAATCCCCCAAAAACCCTACCTGAACCCCAAAAGTATGTAGAATAATGGCCTTTTGGGCTAGATTTAGCTGTTTTGGGCTATTATTTTACCTACTTTTAGGGTTTAGGCAACCCCCAAGGAGATTCCGTAGGCTTTTGTTGTTCAAGGTTTGGCTGCTCTGGGATCCAGAAGGGTTTAGGGTTTAGGGTAGTAAAAAGAGTGGAAAATCACATGAAAAAGAACATGGAACATGCGATGGAAACTTCTTGTGGGGATGCGAACGGGGTTTGGCAACCCAAAAATGCAGTGGAACAACACGGGCTATATAGCAGTTATGGGACTTGATGTGGATTGTATACGTATTTTGCAGGGTGTCTGATATTAGTGGCCCCAACCTGCAAACTTAGGACCATACTATAGTCATTCAATAATCGTATGGTCCTGATTCGCGAGGCTTGGGGTTTCTCCACAACCTCGTTGCAAGGAGAATCGCCCGCTCACGCTTTAGGGGTCTAGGCTTTGGTTTTGGACTTTTGCAGTTCCGGGTTAACAGGTCAGAGCTTCATAGAAACTTCAATGAAGATCTTTTTGGAAGGGCTCATGAGAATCCGGACCAGAAAACCATACCTAAACCCTGAACCCCAAACCCTGAACAACCTGAACCCCAAACAACCTAAACCCTAAACCCCAAAGAAAGGAGCTAGGTTAGGGCAAACCCTGCGCACCATCCCGGGACTTCGTAAAACATCCTTGAACTGAAGAATTTACCCTACAGCTTAGGGGGATTTCTGGTGCTAGTACAGATATCTGGGTTTAGTGTTAAGGGTTTGGGGCTTATGCATACACATATGGAAGGATTTCCAACTTAAACCAAACATTGTATACCAAAAATATATACTCACCCCAAGCCCTAAACTCTATAGGCCTCAAGGCCTTAAGCCCTAAAGACCTAAGCCCTACACTGGATTGATCCTCTCTAATCTACAGCTGCGCTCGAGATTTTTGAGTTTTGGAGTTTGGAGCTTCGAGCCCCAGACTACCCTGAAGTGAATGAACTGCCTGGGTTTAGGGTTTAGGAATTTGGGGTTTAGGGTTTAGGGCTTTGGGTTTAGGAATTTGGGTTTAGGGTTTAGGAATTTGGGGTTTAGGGTTTAGGGCTAAGGGCAGTGGATGAACTGCCTGGACAAGAAATGTTCCAAAGCCTCAGGAAAGGCCATGTCACACCCATGTTCTGCATAGACTCCTCCGAACCCAAAATCTCAAAGCCTGAAACCTACACCCTGTGATTTAAACTCTCTACACAAAAAAACCCAAACCATCCAGAAGCCCCTGAAGCCCAGTCCCTGAAGTCTAAACCCGATCCTAAGCCCTAAGCCCTAGACACGAAAGATCCATTGGAGGGAGCTCAGATCTGCTGAGCTTTTGGGTGGTCGACGCAGTCTTCTTGAAGAGCACTTTAGCCGAAAGAAAAATATAACTGTTACCCTCATACGGGGGGTATACTATCTCCAAAAATGCACTCCTCAATGGAGCAGTGCTTTTCCTTGTGGTTGATCCAAGTAAGAATATGTTCATGTCATATATAAAGTACTAAACCCAAAAGGACGTGATAATCTTACTCTATATTGCGTACCGTCGTATCCCCAAATGCAAGACTACTCAGTTGGGGAACTCAAATGTAGCACCAACACAACCGCCAGCAGGTCGCCTCACTTCAAACAGAGTTGGCAGTTTCCAAAGGAATTTACATACTGGTTGTGTGTAGGGAACAAATGAATATAAGCCCTATATTCATATTATATATACCCCTTTAAAACACATTCCTTTATTCCCTAAACCCTAAACCCGAAACCCTAGCACCCCCAAAAGAGTTTAAGGCTTTTGTGCTTTTAGGGCTTTGAACTTAGGGGTTGACGGCAGAGCAAAGTCTAATGGACAAGAAAATGGGACATGAACTGGAAACTGGGCCCATAGCGGGTTGACAGCAGATTTGGTATTGTAGGTTATTCTGGAGGTAGAGTACAGTTTCGGGGGCAAAAGGGGGGTTCTGATCAATCAGCCCTGCCCCCTCCCCCCCAATAAGTAGAGATTCTCAACAGTCCAGGGTCGGGGGGTGGGGGGGTCCTGGACCCTGTCAATTAATGTTCCATTGGCGAGACCAACCCTAAACCCGAAAACCTAACCGATTCTCAATCATTCCGTTCCTAGCCTAGCTTGAACTAATCTTTTTGCGCAGATTGGTCTCGTGCCAGTTGTTGAAAATATCCAAGGTTGAGGTTTGAGGGTTTAGGTAGTGAGAGTTCTCAAGGCATAATACTGCAAAGGAACGGTGGGGCTAAACCCTAAACCCCAAACCCTTCCCCAGGGAGCTAAGCATCGGATTAGGGTTGAGGGTCGGAGATTGCAGCTTAGGGCTTAGCATCATGTAGGTCCAGGGTTTAGGGGGGTTGAGGGTCGGAGATTGCGGCTTAGGGCTTAGCATCATGTAGGTCCAGGGTTTAGGGGTCGAGTGAACTAGAGTAGAGCTTTGAGGTCCGATATTCTAGATGCAAACAAGGGTTCCTTGAGTGTAGCATCACAAAATAGGGGGGATAGGGCTTACGTAGAGTACTTCGTATAGGGTTTGGGACTAGGGTTCCGGTCGGGGATGTCTGTTTAGCGTTGATAGTTTAGGCTCCCGGGGCCTACAATATTTGAACAATGAAGAATCAAATGGAAGATACATTGGAGAATAGCGTAGAAATTGGGATTAGTTCGCTGTACGGATCGTGTAGGGGTTGAACTCCATACAGTATTTTAGCATGTTTACCTTAGCTTAGTCCCCATCCCCCAGGAAGGGTCTCCTTTTTGTACTCGCAGAAGTCCTTGGACCCTTAGGGTCATATAGTTACTCAAAACCTTCACTAGAATTATATACTAATACCCAAATCCCACGGGCCCAACTGTTAGGTACCTGGGCTTATATATAAGCCTATTATACTTATTATCCAACTGTTACTGAGTGGGGGCAGTACCCAATGAATAGGGGACATTCTTGCGTACGAGGGCATGGGACACAGGATAATTGGAACTGCCAACTTCTTTTCAAACCTTGACAAGTCTCAAGCAACAAGTGCTGTGATGCTCCAAAGGAAAGGAGACGGCCCAAAGCCATTGGAATTAAATCTGTTGATGACAAGAATTCTGCAGGGCTCTTCGGAGTCTCGCTCTCTCACCGACGAACTGACTAGATCACCCTGGACGCCATACCCTAAGCCCCTTAACCCTAAACCCCCAAACCCTAAACCCCTAGCCCTAAACCCCTAAGCCTAGACCCCTAACCCTAACCTTAAACCCCGAACCCTAAACCCCTAACCCTAAACCTCTAAACCCTAAACCCCAACCCTAAACTCCGAACCTTACACCCCTAACCCTGAACCCTAAACCCCTAAAGCCTAAACCCCCCCCAACTCATACATTCAGAAACCTCAAGGTTGCACCCCTAGAATGTTAGCCCTAGCTTTTTGCACCCCTATAGTTTTACCCAACCCTAAATCCTAGAGCCTTGTACCCTAAGCTCAGGGTTGTACCCCTATGAAGTTGCACCTAAGCCCTCAACCCTAAGCAGCTCTGGAAGATTTAGTTGGCTTGTAGGTTTAGGGTTTAGGATTTGGGATATAAGGGCTATGTTGGGGCCGTTCAGGATTTACCTGCAAAGCCAGTCACCAATGATGATGGTATGCTGGGTTGCTGTTAAGGAACTTGAATGAGGTTACCATCATGGCTATATACAGTAAATAATATGGTTCCCCCCAACATAATAACTTAGGTTAAGTTCCCTGACCGCAAGCCCAGTATGTTCTGGTCAACTTTCCCCGATTGATTTTCCGAACCACCTTGGGTTAAAGTAACCCACTATCATTGGTAGCTGGGTTTTGCAGGAAATTTCCTCATCACTTTTGCTTAAACCAGCCCATTGTCAATGGTAGCTGGGCTTTCTCAGGTGGGGTTTCAAGTAAACACCTACCCCTGAAGCAGAATGAGTCATCCATTTGCCACCCAACCTTTTAAGCTCTATGCTGTGTTGCTGTAAGGAACTGACATGACACTGCCAGAGCAAGGAAGCAATATAAGCTACAGTCAATACTATCCAGATAACTAAGGTCCATGGGTTCCTTTTTATTGAACTTAGTAAGTAGGACAGTAATCAGGATAACTAGGGTTACTATATGGGCTATAGGGGTTCTTAACCTACTTACTAAGTTTTAGTGACCCTCCAAGTACACTAAACTACAGGAGGGACTCCTATGTCCAGCTCACATGACCTACTGTACTTAAACACTATGGCCAGACATACTCTTTCAAGAAACGGTGTAATTAGGGATCTGCGCTCAAAGCAGACCCATGCTACACTGATTCAAGAGACCCAAGCTGCAGCCCTAGGGTTCAGGGATTAAGGTTTGGATTTTGGGGTTTAGGGTTTTGGGTTTGGGGTTTGGGGTTTAGGCTTTGGTGTTTCCACTGGTGTTGCGATTCATGGTAGTGTTCATGGGCCTACGGTTACAGCTCCCAGCCAAAAAGTCATATAACTCCCTGACACTTTTGGTACAATTAGGAGTATACTTATACACATTCAACCTTAGGGTGCTAGTATGAATAGTAGCGTGAGACGCCCTCCTACTGCCCTGCAGAACTTTCCTGCGCAACAGCAGCTTAGGCAGCTTTCCGTGCGGAAAGCGTCTACCCTCCTTCCAAGTGCTGTGGCGAGATGCAGCGCAGCGTGCCTGTATTGAGCCAGTGCCCATACTTCGGTGCTCCACTTGAAAAAGGATGGACAAAGCGACTGGGAATTAAATTCAAGGATGTAGGGCTTGAGGAATGGAAAAAGCAGAGGGAGGCTACGTAAAATGCAATGTTTGGATTAGGTGGACCCCCACCCACAGATAGTGACTATAACGAATAATGGTGATTATATTAGTGTCCTCTTATTTTGCTATATGCCATTATTGCAGGGCTGGGGGGTCCACGTAATGCTTGGGGGTTAAGGCATAAGGAATGGGAAAGCATATCCAAACTACTAGAATAATGGGAATCACTACAAAATCAAATTCAACATGTCATGGATGCTGAGCTTGTGCGAGGACTGTCTAGGCATCATTCTAGGCCTTGGGACTTTGGATTTCCGCTGATTAGGCCTTGTTGGGTTTGGAGTGTTTAGGGCTTAGAGGCTTGGAGCGTTTGTTGGGGCTCGCGGGTGTGAAGACTGTATTTGGGGTGTTGGGCCTCCGGGCTCAGGGTTGTCAAGGGCACTCTTTGTGTATTCCAGTCAAAAAACTCAAGTGTGACGTTCGGACTCCATGATACAAAGTTGATCATAACAAACACAATTCTTCAACTGACTAACATGGCAGGCTACATGCTACCCTCAGCCCTAAGCCCAGTTTCTCGCAATAATCACTCCCCCACAAGCCCCTATCATCTCACTTTATCTCTGCAGTAGCAAGCTTTAGGTTTTAAGGTTTAGGGCTTTCAGATTTGGGCTTAGGGTATCCAATTCCCTTAAACCGTACCCCCTCCCCCACCTTCTTCCATCGAATGGAACTCATAGGCTTAGATGAACGCGCTGTGAAACCAGAAGAGGTAACATCTAGCAACGTGGGTTCAAAGTGTCCAAGGAGACGCCCTAAACCCTACCTGAACCCCAAAAGTATGTAGAATAATGGCCCTTTGGGCTATATTTTGGTGTTTTGGGCTATTATTTTACCTACTTTTGGGGTTTAGGTAGACCCTAACAAAAACAAGTGGAAACCTTTAAGCAGACGTTTGCACCCAAGATTCTGTTGACAGCGCCTCTTTCATCGGTTATCGTTTTCGGTGAGTTTGTTCTCGTTTTCCAATCAGAAAGCCCCCGTCACGAGTCCAATGTCCATCCTTTACATATCTCCTATGACCAATAAAAAAACCGCACGTCATACAACTTTTACCTCAGCTCAGACCTAGACGCTTGTACCAGGTAACAGTTGGGTTCAAAATCTGCATGCAAATGAAACCGTAAACCTCGACCCTGAGCAGTGGATTGTCCGAAGAACCGTTGCTGACTCAGGCACAACTGGTATCTTGGACTATGCACGGCTGCAGATTGTCCCCAGGCTTCGGGATATTTAGGGTTCAATCGTGGTTCCGCTTTAAAGTCCAACATGGTATCTGCTGCGGGGGGGGGGAGGTTGCGCAGCAAAAGACCATAAAGTCCCGTAACAAGTTGTTACAAGCCTATAGTGCGGATCTTGAGCAGGAATCATGAAGATCCCCATGCATTGGGGATCAGCTTTGCTGGTCAATCTCGCTAAGTGAACCTGTGTCGACTCGACTTTGCCAAGATGAACTACAGCTAGCCCCATGACGAAAATCCTGCGCAGCTTGTCGAGGGGCGTGGTATTTTCCTCATAAACCCAACCCCTTAACCGTCTGAGCCCTAGACCTTAAAGCCAAAGCTGAAAGGCCCAAACCTACGCCAGAGTTGAAGATCGTGACTTTGAGGTTCAGAACTTCAGAGAGGTTTAGGGTTTAGGGGTTTAGGGTAAGCCCTTCCCCTAATATTACAACCGCCCTAATATTAAACAACCATTGAGGGGTGTATAAGTCCGGAAGAGCATGTTGATAAGGGGCAAGACTACTTTTCAGGGGCCGCCTGATGATGAACTGGGGGAGTGCTGGAATTATCAATTACCTAAACCCCAATAGTATGTAAAATAATAGCTCAAAACACCAAAATCTAGCCCAAAAGACCATTATTCTACNNNNTACTTTTGGGGTTCAGGTAATCACTTACATGATTTATTGGATGATCTCAAGTGCTTAGATACGCATTTATTAATGTGATGTTTTCAGTCGTTTAACTTGTTAATTATTTATGGATTTTCCATGAAATCTAGAGGACTTTAACTTGTAAGGCAGCCCTAGCTAATTCTCGCCCCCCCCCCCCCA
>CAJNIZ010009775.1:1627-12961 GCA_905231905.1 Symbiodinium pilosum
CTAAACCTTAAACCGTAAGCCTTAAACCCTAAGCCCTCAACCTTAAACCCTAAACCCTAAACCCCAAACCTTAAACCCTGAGCCCTCAACCTTAAACCCTAAACCTTAAACCTGAATCCTACGGAGGCCGAAGGTGTGCGCCTCCTCCGACGGAAGAGTGGATTCGCCACTGGGGTGGGGTGCCCTAACGGGGTCTACCTGGGCCCCAAAAGTATGTAAAACAGGCCTTTATGGCTATTATTCTGGGTTTCGGGCTATTATTTTACATACTTTTGGGGTTTAGGGTTACTTTGTGTAAGTAGCCCAAGGGTTTAGGGTTCAAGTTTCCAGGTCTACGATTCAAGGGTTAGTGTTTACCCTAAACCCTAAACCCTAGAAGTATGAGGGTTCTGGACTGTGTTTGTCCCTTCGCCGAAGTAACCTGGAAGATAAAAATCTATGCAGGCCCCCTCATTTTGCCAAGGGTAGGTGGGCGGTTTTGGGTTTGGGGTTTTGGCTCAAGCGAACGGCTTAAGGCTTAGGGTGTAGAGTTTAGACTGTCCGGTTTATGTGCAAGCGACTGTCTGCAAGGTTTTCAGGAGCTGTCCCGGGACAGTTCGCTACTTGCAACGCCAACCTTAAACCCTGAACCCTAAAACCCTAAGCCCTAAACCCTAAGCCCTAAACCCTAAACTGCTCCTAAGGGAACCAATGTCAAAATCTGGTTCCGCCGTGGGTCCACCTAGGAAGAAGTCAGGAGCCCCTGTGGCTAAGCCTGAAGAATTTGTGAGGTCGGAGTATCCTGAAGGATCGGGATGGTGACAGATTCCTCCAAAGAACCAGTGTCGGATTCGGCGGGCGTAAAAGCCCGCTGGCTTGAAAAAAAAAACCTGTAGGCACTGTTTGATGCGGTCCTCTTCAGATTTGCTCCTGTTCTAGCTCGACGCTTGCTGCTGTCAGGAGCTGTTGGACTCAGACTCCATGAAGCGCGCTGCGGGTTTGAACACAGGATCGCCACGGGCACGCGTAACCATGATGCGACAGTTCTAACGAACTCATATATCCGCAGAATGCCCCTCCCCCCCTTTGTGGAATTTCCGTGTGAATTTGGGGCGGAAGTTTAGGGTCTATGGGCCTAGGGTTTAGGAGTTAAGGGTCCAACGTGTAGGGTTCAGTTTAGGGCTTATGGTGGGTTGGCATGCTCCGAGGGCTTTCGGAGCTTGCTGCTGAAAAGTCTACCACGCCTGGGCATTAAACCCTGAACCTTAAACCTCACGGGTTAGGTTTAGGGTTTAGGGTTTATCTCAACTGTAGCGGTATACTTCGGGAAACTGGATGTTCCCATGAGGGGCAGGCCGGGCAGGGGCGTACTCTTAGGGAGAGCGGGGAAGAAACAGCCTAACCAGGGAAAGGGCACCACATTCAATTTGATAACTTCTTTCTTGAAGCCTAAACCCTAAACCCTAAAACCCTAAACCCTAAACCCCTTGGTTGAGACTCTTTTCAGCTGAAGTTCTGCACAACAAAATGCAACGGCGATACAGGTTAACAAGCAAAGGCAGTGGTTCATGGGCATTGGCCCTTCAAGTCCTTAAGCCTAAACACCTGTTTGAAGGCTCATAGGACGTAGTACTTAAAGCCTAAACTCCAAACCTGATACCCTAAACCCTAAACCCCCAGTCATAACTTGCTTTATGACCCTACTTTATGACGCCCCTGAATGGCCTTTGTGGTTTACACCCATTTTCTGGGTTGCTGTTCAAGAACTCAGTTTTAGTTACCATCAAGGGTATATGTGCATATATGTATATATACTTATTTATTTATTTATTTATACAGTAAATTCCTTAACAACAACCCAGTTATTGTGTGGGTTCTACCCCCAAGGTATAAGAAGGTAGCTGCGAGGCCCTACTAACTGCAAACAGCCCCAAAAAAAGCTAAGATCTCCTCGCCTCACGTCTTGTATCCTACGCCCTAAACCCTAAGCCGTGAAACTCTAAATCCCTAAGCCTAATCCCTAATCCCAAAACCCCAAACCCCTAAACCCTAAGCCCCAAACTCTAATCCCCAAACCCTACACCCTAAACCCGAAGTCTCAAAACCCTAATCCCCAAACCCTAAACCCTAAACCCGAAGTCTCAAAACCCTAATCCCCAAACCCTATAATCCCTAAATCCCTAAACCCCTAAACCCTAATCCCTAAACCTAAACGCCCCAGGCAAAAGGAGAGGGCGGCTATGCCGACGTGAAGCTGCTTTGCTACACGGACCTCGGGATGCATCAGGCGAAGCTCCGTCGCTTTCGGTGTTTTTTGCGGGGATTTAGGGTTACCTTTAAGGGGAGTATAGGGGTTATATAGGGGTTAGGGTTTAGGGTCAAGGGTTTAGGGGGCAAGTGAACGAGAATTGCTTGCTACTTTTCCTGCAAGCCGGGTTGCGATTCTTGGCACTTGATGTCCGTGTGCCGGAATCCAAGCTATATAGCCCTCAGGGTCCAAGGACTCAAAGAATGGGCTTTAGGCCCCAAATACTATATGCACCCTGAATAGCATTTGGGACCTTACCCCCTAACACTTGGGCCCTGGGACCCTTAGGGTATGCCATGAACTCCACCAAATGCAGATGCATGCGCACACTTGTGTGAATACATGGAGCTTGGTATGCAGGTGGCAAACGTTCATGCACGTCTTCGTAATATGACCCCTCCCCCCTCCGCCCCCCATGCGTTTACTGCCAGAAGCCGTCGAGTATTATCAAAGACGGGATACCATAGACCCCCCCCGCTAAAACCCAAAACCCTAAACCCATGGTGTACACTCCCCCAAACTAGCATGGAAACCCATTTAGACCCCCTTTAAAGGGACTGTGGTCTTTATAGGTCCCTTTATGGGTTTCCATGTTAGATTCCGGGAGGGTAATATTCTAGGCTAAGGTAGTTTTCTCAGCCGGCAGGAGAAGAGCATCCAAAAGAGTTCAACCTGAAAACGTTGATTTGACAGGCTTTTGGGACGGAGGATAGCATTTACAATGTATGAGCTATAGTCTAAACTGCTTCCAAGGGAGATATATAGGGGATTATAGAGGGGAGTAGCATAGGGATACTAGGAGTTTAGACTATGGCTCATATGGAGGTTCCCCTTCAACCCCGAACTCTAAACCCTACACCCCCATTTGGGGGGGCTCCATTAAGAAGAAGAATAACATCTTAGGGGTCTGTATGGGGACCATTAATTTATAGAAGCTATCAGAAAGCAAGATTATATAGTGGGCTGGAGTATCTATGTAGGGGGCTGAGGAGTATTATTGGGGGAGGGGACTGTAGCAGAAGCGATGGGGGCCTTGACGAACTAAGCATGCTAGAGGGGCCTAGGTATGACGTTATATTTCTGGTATAGGGTACCTCAAACAAACTTGAACAAAGACATGTATTTAGGCCCCTTCAGCATCCCGCACCCAGCAGGACAGCCCCAAAACTCTAAAAACCTAAACCCTTAAACCTTAAACCCTGCACCCCTAAACCCTAAACCCTATTCCCGCACAAGCCAGGCCTTTGATGGCACAGAGATACCTCTGCGCATCATCGGTGAGGCGTTCTGCTCTAAGGTCTACTCAGGAGTTTTTAGGGTGTTTAGTGTTGCTCTGACTCATAAGATGTTTTGAACACCCATGAAAAGTATGGCCATTTCATAGCAATATGATAGTTCTAGCCTAATACTCATGGGGGTGCTGGAGCTACCATAACCCTTGTACCACTCAGGATACTATTGCAAATTTGTCTTTATACTCTTTATGGGGCTTGAGTCCATGAAGCCCCTAGCCTCCAGTCATATGAAAGTATAGTCAACTTCGATCTGTGGACCCCCCACCCAGTAATAGTGACTGTAGGGGATATAGGGATTATACTAGGGTCGTCTTATATTCCTATTTTACCACTATTACAGGGTGGGTGGTCCTCCTAAGATATAGGGGTTTGGCGGGCTAGGGTTTATGGGTTTATTGTTTGGGGTTTAGGGGTTTAAGGTTTAGGGGTCTAGGGTTGTAGGATTTAGGGCATTAGATTTCCCCCTGACAGAACACGAAGCTGTCCTGCTTTAGGGTTTAGGGTTTAGGGTTTAACGGAATAGTGCAACTCCTATCACTACTTGTGGTAAGGGGGAATGACTGAAGATCTAGGGTACTTTAGAGTTCAGCGTGTTGCGGCCTAGAATGCATTACAGGGACTTCCACGCAAACAGACCCCCTGCTCTCAAACTCTACAAGCCTGGCACATGCCCAATATACAAGCCCAACACCCCCCAAAACAGTACCCCTGGTTCTGTCATGCCCTCAACCTGAATAAAACCTAAACCCGAGACCCTACGCCCCAAATTCCAATCTCCAAGCCCTAACGCCTAAACCCTGAAACCGCAAACCCGTAACCCCTTGACCTTTAAGTTTAAACCCCAAACCCTAAACACAAACCCTAAACCCCCATCCCTACGTCATTCTTTCGTCGACAAAAGCAGGTTCAGCTTATTCTCGAGAGCTACGAGCAGGCAGAATTTCAGGTTTGATGTTTCTGGGCGTAGGGCTTAGGTTTTAGGATTTAGGGCTTAGGAGTTTGGGGTTTAGAAAATGGGATTCAGCGTCTGGTGTTTAGGATTTAGGATTTAGGGCTTAGGGGCTTACAAATACCTTGAAAGGGGTTATAGGGTCGGTGCTATATGAGGGTTTACAGGTATTGTAGTGTAGATATAGGGTTTGGGGGGATTGTGGTTTGGGGTTCAGGAGTTTTAGGAGTCTAGGGCTTTGGGCTCTTGGCTTCCCCCCATCAAGGAAGCCTCATTGGGTTCAGGTTTTAGGGTTTAGGGCTATATATTCCTCGCTAGGTCCTTAACCCTGGGCGGATGACTTCGGGGGGGTTGTATTATACTCCCTTAATTCGGGTTTTGAGGACTGTGGCGTTTGGGGTTTGGGTTTGGTGTAGGGATTTCAGGAGTTTAGGATTCACCCTAAACCCTAAACCCCTAGGTTTAGGCTTTAGGCTTGCTAGCTCTTTAAGGGCCTTAGGATTTGGGGTCTAGGGCTGGCAAAATTAGGTGTGCTGTTAGATGAGTGTTAGGGGTCATATAGTTATAGGGGTTGGGGTTTAGGGTTTAGGATTGAGTGTTGGGGGTCATGAAGTTATAGGGGTTTATATCAGGGGCGCATGGGGACACACAGGGATTAGGTTTCCGAGGAGACGGGTTTAGGATCTTAGTTTAGGGTTTTTCAGTTTTAGGGTCGGGAATTGAGGATTAGGGTGTAGGGTCTAGGCTTCGGGATTGCGGGCCCTCGAGGTGTTGCTGAAAAGCGATGAGACTGCGCCTAGCGGTACACCACGGAGCTTGCAACGTACAAACATCAACAACACGCAAGAGGACCAGGATGATGGCTCTGGGAAGCTGCGGAGTGCAGATGAGATTCGTGAGTTCACCGAAGGGATCCAAGGACCAGTGCAGATTCAAAGGCCCCGGAGCCTCACACTCTGCAGAAGCACAAAGGGCTTAGGGTGTAGGGTGTAGGGTTTCGCGGTTTAGGGTCTAGGGTTCAGGGTTTGGCGGTTTAGGGTTTAGAGGAAGCATAGCCCAAGCAGATTGCTAGGCGGAAAAGTTGCCAATGTAGGTTGGGGACCATGTGGCTGCTCCAACTGTTGATATTCAAGATCCTGCATGTCACAAAACGCCAATAATTCCTAGCTTTTATGTTACTTAGGGTCTACTTAACGCCCTTAATTGCGAGGGTGTATGGTGCTTGAGGTCTGGCAACAGTTTAGGTTTCCACCCTGAAGCCTAAGCCCTGCACCCTAAACCCTAACGAAGCGTCCACCGAATCCTCACATGCAGGTGAAGCATCGGATGCATCTCGCGTACGAGGCCTTGGAGAATGCATGGCTTTCTTAGGTCAGGCTACGGACTCGATCATATGGGGGATATAGGGTTTAGGGTTTAGGGTTCCAAAGGGTTTAGGGGTACCTTCAGTCCCTAAAAAAAGCGCTGTAGTATTTGGGGATCTATTTTGGTGTCTCCCTTATTTTGGCAAAGTACTCTTTATGGGGGACATATAGAGGGTTACCACAATGAAGAATCAACTGGAAGATCAAATAGAAAATGCGACGGAAGCTGGGTTTCTGTAATGGTTAGGATTCAGGCGTTTAGGGGTTTAGGGTTTAGGGTTTGGTGAGTGTAGATCAAAACCCTTAACCCTAAAACCTAAACCCTAAACCCTAATTTGAGGGAACGTAGGTTAAGATCCGACCACGAAAAGGGCTCGAAAATTGCTTTCCGACTTCAGGGCTTTGGGGTTCAGTAAACTCTAAACCCTATACCCTAAATAGTAGTTTCCGTTTTGCTTTCTAACAAAAACCCTGTGTAGGGAGAATGAGAAAGAACCCTAAATCCTAAACCTAAACCCCTACACCCTAAACCCTTAAACCCCTAAACCCTAAACTCCTAAACCATACACCCCCATTTAGGGTTTATGTGTCAGAGTTGCGGGTTTTGGGGCTTCAAGGATCTGGGGCTGTGCAGCTCACAGGCTCAGTGATTGGGAGTTAAGTGGAGGTTTGGGTTTAGGGGTTTAGGGTTTGGGGTTTAGGGTTGCAGGGCATATAAGCTACAGCCAACATTGCCAATATAGTTGCGACTTTCGGGATTATGCTAAGCTACCAAAGGGAGCCCCTATGTCCACCCTTAATGGTGTCTCGGAACGCTGAATATTATGGACAGTAGCTCATTTGACTGTCTGGGAGAGCACGTTTGAAGTGCCAGTGCTTGGCTGCAACAGATCGAAATTTCCTGGCTGCTTGTAGAAAGCCAAGGGATGGAAAAACACGTGGAAACTATTTCATAATTGAGGAATGTATTCGGGACTAGTGATTCCCTGAATAAGGACCCCTGCCTGATAATACATGTTCCCCTTCACATATAACGGCACTATGTTGGGGAAGCTTATTATTTGGGGGGGGTAATGGGGTTGTTTTTAGGAGGAAAGGATTAGCCCTAAACTCTAAGCCCTTACCCCTTATGTAATCTTAAATCCTTCCCTAAACCCTTCGCCCTAAACCCTACATAACATACCGCACTCCCATGTCCAGTGTGCAGCTTGAAAACTATGCGTTGCTGCCGCTGCTACAGCCTTCATGTGGCCAAGGTTAAGAGGGGTTAGGGATTAGGTTTAGGGTTTCGTGGTCTAAGGTCTAGAGTCTACCTTTCGTCGGTTTCCTACAAATTCCATATTAGGGATGATAATAGGACCCTACAGAAAAGTAGGTTTTGGTAGGTTAAGGTAGAGTTTAGGGTTTCAGGTCGGTATGTTGTAGTACTAACAATATCCTGGGAGATGGAGGACTGCAAACTCAGATGGTTTGGCTTCTACCTGCCTGCCCATGGCCAAGAAACCCTAAATCATAAGCTCTAATCCCCAAATCTGAACCCTAAACCCTGCACTCTGAACCCAAAACCGAAAACCCTTAAACTCTTAACCCTAAACCAGAATCTCTAAACCCTAAACCCCAAACTCCCTAAACCCTACTTTACATCTGAAACCCTAAGCTGCGTTCAAACTTTAAGTTTGGGGAAGCACGCCCTAAACCCAAACTTGCCATCCGGCAAACGTGGGAGGTGAACCGCGGTAGCTTCGATCGGAAGAGCTGAGGCTGTCAGCTCTGTTTGCCCTAGGGTTTAGGGTACGTTTACCCTACGGGTACAAAGTATACAGTCAGAGTAAGATTATATAGGTTCAGGGTCTATACAAATTGTAGAGGGTTCAGGTCAGGAGTTTTCAGCGATTTTTTGGGCGAGTTGTGGCCAGGTTTCCGCTTTAACTTTTGCCCTATACAATTCGGAATTTATCTGAGCTTGAGGGTTTAGGGTTTAGGGACTGGGAGTTGGTTTTAGGTTTTAGGGTAGGGTTTGAGGCATAGGGTTCCACTCCTAGTCACTGTTCTTTAGGTTTGGGGGAGTATCTCACCATGGTTGAATTGCCTTGGACGCTGGAGATCTACAAGCAGTATGCATACCAAGTTCATCCTCTACATGATCCCCATAGAGTAGAATGTTACTTGCTGGGTAACCGGTTTCCAGCATTAGTTGTTAGGGTATAGTAGTCTAGTTTTGGGTGACTTGGGTTGTAGGTAGGCGCTAGGGACGACTACAAAAGTGTTCTTTCGGCTGATCAGCATGTGTTTCATGTAGCAGGCGAACTAGTTGCCAAGACTATCCCTTTATAGTCTTTACATAGTTCTCTAAAGATCCCTTCAGACTAGTACTACTCACCCTTTGTATAAAATATGTCTCCCCCCAACAAACACGGCCATTTCCAGGAAATCTTGAATATTGGGGGCGGCGGTAAGGGGCAGGGAATCACGAGGGCTGAGGTTTTTTTGGTTGGTACAGGGGTTCTGTCTCTCTGCCCTCAGGAAGGGTATTATTCCAGGCCCTAAGCGCTAATCCCCGAGTAGGAAGCTTCGCGGATGATAGCCATAGTGAACTTGAGTGACTGCTGGCGGGATTTGGGTATACAGTGGGTCTGAGTATTCCAAGTGCAAGAGTTCTCTACTGAGAACTCTGGTGCCTGAACCCCAAACCAAAAACCCTCAAACCATTACAGGGTAGAATGATTGCAGAACCCATCTGATAAAGTGTCATCCAGTCCACTTAGCCCTTCGGCGGAAACCAGGCAACGCAGCACGCGCACTTCCCCAGCACTTATAAAATTGGAGTAACTATTACACAAACGGGCCCACTCCGAAACCCTCAACCCTAAGCCTTGAAACAGCCCCTATGCCTCACCAGTACTGCGCACCCAAATTTCCAATCCTCAGCCCTGAGCCCGAACCCCAGATCCTAAACCTTAATGTTTAGACCCAACCCCCACTCCTTGCCTGAAATGCTGCACCCTGATCCCCGAAGATTCAAAGCCTCCACCCCGCTCCCTAACCCTATAGTCCCCCTTAAGTAGATAGAATATGGCTTTGGGTGTGTTAAAATAAGATCCCAACAACCCCAGATTCTATCTACTTAAGGGGAACTATACCCTAATCGCTAAATAGTAGTTTCCATTTTCTTCTCCATTATCCCAATGTAATCCCAATATTCTATCTACTTAAGGGGGGCTATACCCTAAACCCTAAACCCTAAACCCCTATCCCAATACTCTATCTTCTTTAAGGGGGGCTAGAAGAAGCCCTAGAATTTAAACAGCTTGCACACTCCTCCTCTGCAGGAGATGCAGTTAAATGCCTTGGCCAACAAAAAACTGAGCGTTTGCATGGATTTTCAAGGGGCCCTAGAGGGCTTGGGGCTTAGGGCTTAGGGTTTTTGCGTCTAGGATTCAAGGTCCAGGATGTTGCACAAAAAATTGCCCCTCTCAAGCTGTTGAGAGGGCCCCAGAATCCTTCTGTAATTAAGGGCCCTCAGTCACAGGCATTACGTTGACAAAATTCCACGCACCTTATTTCGACATCAGCGGAAGTCACTCTCAAATAATAGTGTGCATCTCAAAATATGGTGTATGTTCTGTCTTCTGTGTCATAGTATGGTCTCAGATTGTTACGGCGCCCAACACAGGCCCATCATGTTGCCGACCCTTCATATCATGGGTAGTCAAAATTGAAGCGTTGTTAGTATCATGTCTTTTTCGCGTCGTTTGCGCGCGCGCGGTCTCAAATTGGGTCCCATTTTAATCGTACCCCTAAATATTCGGTGCCGTAGTATAATCTATGACCAAAATTAGCCCAGAATTTCGAAAAGAGCCTAACCCTAAACCCTAATAGAAACCAGCTCCAGATGGGCTTGTGAAGGCCTTGCACTTCTATAATGATGATGAGGGTTTAGGGTTTAGGGTTTAGGCCGGGCTCTGTTGAAGATTGGCACTGAGCCCTACGGCCCGTATATAATCTGGCCCTAGACTCCCCTACACCCTAAACTTTAAACTACAAAACCCTAATAGCCTGATTAGACCAAACTCCACGCCTGAACCCTAAGCTCCAAAACCTAAGCCCTAAACCTTATACCCCAAACCCTAAGTGCTAAGCCCTTAGGTAGCCCCAAGCCCCTCAGCTCCATCTACTGCTGGTGGGACTGAAGATTCCTTGAGGGTCCAAGGATCCAAATAATGGGGGGTGTAAGGGCACAAATACTGCGATATCAATGGTATTTGGGCCCCAAAATGGGTGGTCCTTGGACCCTCAAGGAATCCTACACCTCCGGACCCTTCCAGCTGCATTTGATCGCCAGCCTGGGCTTGTGGTTTATGGTTATTTGGGCGAGTTTGGAGGACAGAGGGTTTGGGGTTTAGGGTTTAGGGTTTAGGGTAGAGGGTATAGGCCTAAAGATTTCGAATAATGGTTAATCAAAAGGACAAATTGGAACATGATTCGCAACTGGGCTTGTATGGGAGTTGTGTACTGTGTAGTGTTGCACAGTGCAACAGCCTTAGCAACTACAAAAGCATTTGTCCTTAGGACCCCCCCTAACATCACATAGTTATAATTGGGTATACCCTAAGCCTACTGAAGGTTTAACGCTTGAGGCTTATAGGGTCTTGGGGTTTACCGAGCTTAGAGTTGGAAGGTGTTTTTGGTTATCCTTAATTCCCATACAATCCTTACAATCCCATAAAATCTAAATTTTCTAGGGCTCCAAAACCTATCCTAGTTAGGCTTCGGCAATTAAGGTTCTGTGGAATGGCATGAGGATCTTTGATGACGCGGGCCCCTAGACCCTGACCCATAAATCCTCAACCCTTAAAACACTCAACCCCAAACCACAGGAAGTTCATACCAAGCGGTGGTTTAAGGCTGAGAGTTCAGGGTTCATACGAGCTATAGTCTAAACTCCTAGTATCCCCCACTAACGAATATGATACTCCCTAATCTAATCTCCTATATAGCCCCTTTAAGGAGTTCAGACTATGGCTCATAGGATTTAGCGAAGCAGCAGCTTGCACCATAGGTCTCCGGAGGCTGACGACCACGTTAATTGTGTAAGAAATATCGCGTGCACCACTTTTATCATCCGAATGCGTTTTCTCACCAGGTAGGAATAACTACATAGTATCCCTCCTGTTATGGATGCGATGTACCGACCTACCCTCTAAAAGCCAAATGTCGAGTCATGTCATCCCAGTTTCACTTCATTTTCCACTCTCGTTTGGTTATGATTTTCCACTATTGGCATCTTCCTAAACTCTTAACCTAAACCCTGAACTCCAGATTTCCCAAAACCCTCGACTTCAGGGGGAAGAGCACGATCTGTCGCTGAAATAGACGCTAGCCTTTAATTGTAAACGCTAGCGCGCGCCCGCCTCGGCTGGCCGGGCTTCCCACTGTAGG
>CAJNIZ010009777.1:0-12959 GCA_905231905.1 Symbiodinium pilosum
GCCCGCCACCCTGCGAGAGTTGCGACGGCTACAGCTGGTGCTCCACGTACAGTTGCCCAGTCTACTGTGCCATGGATGAAGTGATGTGCCACGATTCCATGACCATGACGGACAGTTGCCACCCAAAAAGCACAGGCTGCCCAGTCACATGTGCAGCAGGTGAACATGTGTGTCACACCCCTCCGGCTTGCGAGACGTGTGATGGCATGAACTGGTGCTCTTCTGGCACTTGTCCGGTGTATTGTGCCATGGATGAGGTGATGTGCCACGACTCCATGACGATGACCGACAGCTGTCACCCAAAAAGCACAGGCTGCCCCGTCACGTGTGCAGCAGGTGAACATGTCTGCCACAGCCCGCCACCCTGCGAGACTTGCGATGGGTACAGCTGGTGCTCTTCTATGACCTGTCCTATCACGTGTGGCATGAACGAAGTGCTGTGCCATGATGCTGCTACCATGACAGACACCTGCCATCCAATGAGCACTGGCTGCCCGGTGTGAATGTGGCTGACATTGTCAAGAGCGCCATGGCCACAAGCAGTCCATGTGCAGCCTGGTAGTTTGACCGGTGGCCCGCCCCCACCGCGAGACGTTTGAATTCTTGACAGCAAGGTTCCCACACCTGCGAACCCAAGCTAAGTTTCTTCATCGCGTTTTAACCTTGCCGTGGCCACCCTTACTTCCAGTAGTCCCAGCCTTTCCTGCATGCATTCGATATTTGGTGCATGGTGGTCATGGCACTGGGAGCGTTGACGGCCAGGAAGGGTCAGCCAAGTTGGAGTATACCGACTACCGCAACCTTCCAAGGTACTTAAGCACGCTAGGTGTGGAACTGGTCTTGCTGTGAGAAAAGTGTCAATGCACCACTTCTTGACGCATTCATCACCTTTGCACTGACATCTTGAAAGGCAGCCTGAAGCATCTGTGATAGCTGACTTTGTTGCAAGGCAGTGAACGTGGCAGAGGAGTTGAACCAGGCCCTTGGGGCATTTGTCTTCCTCTCGTGAGAGAGCTTCCATTGCAAGACCATGGGGTATGTCTCACGATAAGAGCTACCCTATCTCGAACATTCTCAATTTCAGCCCTCAAAGGAAGCTCTGAGTCTGAGATGCCCCTGCTTGCATTTCTATCTGGAAAGTCCAATGTGGAAAGTCCCGAGCGGCAGACTCTCTTTTTGGTCCTAACTATGTGTCATTGATTGGGTTTGTAGGTTTTTTATGCGGCATATCATTGGTATGTAAAGACCCCAGGATTAATGACCCCCTGCGATCGACCCATAGTTACCATAGTTCCAGCCATAGACAGGGTATGCGCAGCTTAGTGGCCACAAACAACTTCAGAGAAAAAGTGTCAGTCAGTGCAAAATGTATCAGGGCCGCATGTAAGCCTCCTGCTACAAGACCTATACAGAAGTTCCACAGGCGATGCTATACAAACCTGCTCATTCTATCACAGTCTTACTTCAAGAGCACTGCTAGTCACCATCTGGAATAATGTTTAGGTAGCGCTAGTAAAAGGGTGACAATAGCGTCTTGTTGCCGGCCCGGGAAAATCCCGGACAATCAAATTTGCTTTCTAACAAGTTCGGAGCCCGAAAATATGTAAACAAGTCCAAATCGCAATAATGAAGGGGTGGCAATAATGAAATTGTTTGGCTGGAAACGTCCCGATTTTAATAGATTCCCTTCTACTTGTCCTACTAGTATTATGAGCTGCCCCCCCTTCCGTAAGCCCAAATCGCATAACGATGTGTGGGGGGGGGGGGGTTGGGGGTATTGTCACATAAACATTACTAGACTTCAGACTGAAGCTATATTTCTGCCTCAGCAAAGCATAGCCAAAGCCTAAAGACGTCGGCCTATGTTCCGCGAAGAGTTTGCAATGTCTGTTTTTTCAAGCCAGAAGCAACAACTGAAGCACCACAGAAGTAAGGGATGCCGGACAGGTACTACAATGCCGCACTCGGGTGGTGGGCTGGTACCATTCGCACCCGGGCTATGCTTGGAATTCATTTTAAACCTCAAGCAAGTTCTTCTTCATGTCATTTCATCAAGTTGGAGTCCATCCTGCACAGCGAAGGCACCCGCACATAACCTGCTTTCCAAGTCACGTAGATCTGCGAACTCAGCTGCAGTACCAGCTCATGGATACAGACGCTCGGCTTCTGCAATACCTTAAAATCATGTTTTGGTGTTTCCTGTGGTACGGACAGATTGCTTGAAGGTTATGAAGGGAGACTCTAGCTAGACTCTAGCCTGGAGTCTTCCAAGGCACAGGAGCTCTAAATATGTTTCCTCCCTGCCGCCTGCTCCTGAATCTTTTGACCCGGGAATTATGCTACATCCGTGGCTTTTGATGATCGCGAAGCGGATTTGCGGTTACTTCTGCCGAGCCGTGTTTCGAAAATGCTAGGGGCTTTTAAAAGGGAGTCAAAGTGCGGGTGTCAATGTCTAGGATTGACTGGGTTGGGCAGAAAGACATTGATTAACTACATGTCCACATGGGCACTGAATGATCAGCGTTTACAAGTGACATGAAGTCCAGAAGAGACGGCCAGAATCTATTGTCTAAGCAAGTTCAGCGACCGCGTTCATTTGATTTGCGACTCGGTTGACCCAATTCGCCTAAGTTCTTGAGATGATTTCATGATTAGTTGCTCGCTTGAAGCAGGCATTCGGAACTCGCCTTGCGCGCGTAGAAGAACTCAAAGGTGTTTTCTGGGAAGGCTTGGCAGATAAGCGATCAGTCTTGCTGATGCCCACAGAGTACGAGCCTTGATGCGCCTTCTCCTGCTACTGCTGCTGCTGCTGCGGCTCCTCCTCGGCTCCCCCTCCTCCTCCTCCACCATAGCCTGCAGAAACTGCTGAACATGCCGTTACCTGTGGGTCCGCCACAGCATTGCAACGATGATGCCCCCAGTTGACTGACGTTTCGACAAGCTAGTGGCTTTGGCTTCTGGTACCTTGAGACTTCTGCCCTGACCCCAGGATTTTGTTGGCTTGATCTTTGGGGTGTTCAACTATGGCGAGTCCGGCATCTTGGCAAACAACACATTGAACCATGTGCGGCCCTTTTACGAGGACCTTACGCCCCAGAATCACTTCCCATAGACCTCAACACTCTGTCACACTCCCTCGTTCCGTTACATTACAATGCCTCCAGATGTGAGACAGAAAACTGCAGGTGGCGTGCACCATGAGCTTATCGCCTTCAGAACACAGGAGGAGGGTGGGCAGCTGAAGCAGAGCTACTCGGAGCATATTCAGCGCCTGTGGATTCTCAGAATTGTTCGACTAAGCACCTGTGCCAACTAAGAATGTCCTTTCCACACGGCATGCATATGTGCTTGTAGATCTAGAAGAAAGCACCAATGTTGAGAAAGAGCGCTTCACGGAGGGCACACATACCAGGCAGATCTGGACAGGTCTCAGGAGAGCTCGCAGGGAAATCCAAGATTACAGGCTGAGACAATGAGTAGCTGGATGGTTCTTACGTACTGACCTGATGCCTCGCAGAACTTCAGTGAAGTGCCACACCTTTTGGATTTCATGTTGGCTTCACCGGCTGCACCCAAGGGAACCTGGACGTGGAGGTGGTCCCTCTTTGCCAGCTGCTTTCGCAGGACTGGTCCAGGAATTGAAAGAGGAGGTCACCTCACTGGCACAGGCAGTTTCGAGCAAGAGATCCTTTCTCCAAAAGATCCTTTCTCAACCCTTAAACTGTGATGAACTGCCAGGGGCCAGTGAAACTGATGAGTTGTGTGGACCGGAACATGCAAAGGCTGCCCCGCCCGCCCTCTCTGCCACAACAACCAGGCTTGCACCAACCTCCAGGAAGTCCGATGTTGTGGAATCCGACTTTCAATTAAACACATGCCAGAACTTGGTCTATACTGTATAAGCACCAAGTTCGTTGAAGCTTCAAATTTACAATGATTGTATTCCAAAAGCACTAGCAAGAAACTCAAGTTGGGGCGCATGAAGGAGGATGAGGCAGCCGCTGTCCTCCAGCGTGAGTTTGGTGGCTTTTTTGGCTCCTCGGGCTGGTCAAAACGGGCTTGGTGTGCATAGTGGCGTAGCGGCAGCGTCTCAAGTAGCTTCCGGAGACACGTCCCAGTTTCATTGGAATTGGCGTGGCTGAGCAAGCTGGGGCGGGGATTGCGTCTGTTGGGCTACGTGTCCAGAAGTCGGATTTCAGTACAGTGCAGACTCCGGTGAATCAGTCCTTGTGCTACCCCTCAAGGCGCAGGAGACCTTGCACCTGGAGTATGAAACGTGTGAGGCGTATTGCGGAGGGCATCAGGGCCATCACTTGAATTGGTTTTTGAAGCCCACATATCTCTGAAATGATCGTTGCCACGAACATGCAGACCACCCCCCCACCTCACCTCCATGCCCCACACCTGCCAATTTTCTTGAGATGAGGCCAGAATACCATCTGCACCGTCGCAGAGCATACGTTGACAGAAGTGCTCGAAATGCACGGGTCAGGCTGGGTGGCTGGGTGGCCTACTTGTGGTCTGCGTTTGTTCTCAGAGGGAAGGTTTGTGAGCCTAATCGTCTAACCACCAATCGTTACCAATCACGTCCAATCATGGAAGCGCAGCGCCCAAGTTCATTATGGGTGGAAAACATATCTTCACAGGCTCCATGTCGACTGCCAGGTTTGCTTGGCCATAGCTTCGGTTTAACCACGGGCTGCGCCCAAGATCAAAGAAAGTTACACTTTTTCAAGATTTTCTAAGATTTTACAGAAGCAAAACATGAAGCGCTGGGACGAGTGAGCTTGTGCTCAAGCATTACCAATTTCCATGTTCAAGGTTCATCTTGTCCATGTGATGCTCCATTCTTCTGGCATCGTCTAGATTCTAGCATCCTCAGCCCTAACCTTGGGGGAGTGGATCTTTGTAATAATCCTTACATAGACCCTTATCATAGTCCCCATATTCACTCCCCCACTTCCCCTTCAGCACCAGCAAGTAACCTTCAAGTGGAAGACTGCAGCTCTGGCTCAAGCAGCTTCGGGGCCTGGTTACCAAGTAGTTACCGTGTGAAGGGGACTAGACTTGTGGGGTTTGAGATTGTGGGATTGAGCATCCAGGATTTAGGTATGCAGCTGAAGATTTCAGATTTAAGGTTCAGGGATTGGATTTGGGATGTTTTGTGCATCTGACAGATAAAGAGATTAGGGATCTTCAAGATGGCGTTTTCAAGCTAGTAGCTTCTTCTGCGCATTTGGCTCCCAACTTCTGCCATCATTCCTACCTGAGGTCACCCAACCCACCAAATCCCTGTCTGTTTTTTAAAGCCTAGTTGATCTCATTTGAGGCATGTAGGAGAGACCAATGCGAAGTTCTTGCCCATGAGTTCCTTCTGCACTCGATGCTGGCCAGCTGTGGGGCCATCCTGTACTTGGCCGAAGTGCTTTGACTTCTTCGTTCCGAGTCTCCAGACTTGGTTTGGGAGACTTGTTCATGGAAGGGATTCATATGGGAAAGCGGTTTACCTTTCGCAGGCACGGAAAGACATCAACGGTCCCGTTTTGTCACAAGCCAGTTGTGTCAGGACTTTGGATGAAAGACTGCAGAGTTTGGGCAGTCTTGTGGTGAATAGCCAGGGATCCATGAGTCGTGCCCAGATTGGCGAGATTTGTCATAGGCAAGAACTGTCCGCGCCCTTTGTAAACTTTGCGGATCACAGGTCTGCAGAGGCTGACAGTAGGGTCGGTGACAGCAAGCAAAGATGTGCGATCCATACTCAGCCATGAACCTTTGTTGTTTTTTTGCTGCTTGAGCTAGCCCCAAGGTAATGAGGTAACGGGTTCCTGGGTCCTCAAACTGCCTCAAGAGGAAAATTCTGCGACCCTGAGCCCATTAGTACTCCTTGACTCTGTGCAACCCAGAACTTTCAAATCCCAGTCGAGGCTTTGTTCAAGAATTGGACCAACCTTCTGGATCTAGACCATCCCGAACAGTGCTTTGCAGGGATGCTCTGGAAGCTTTGCATGAATTTCAGTTGTATACAGAGCTTCAAGATCAGGCATGGATTACATGCGCATTGCCTTATGATTATGTAGGTAGGGGTGGTGCATAGTGAATGTGTCTAAACCGGCAGCTGTATACGATACCCTTTACCTGAGACTCCCTAACTAGCCTCAGTCCCTACATCCGGCCCCTCATGTTCCAGGACTGGATGCAGGAGCTCGGGAAAGGAGGTCTTCCAGAGAACTCCTGCGTCATCACGTCCCTGCCGGACTGGTCAGAGATTAAGATGCTTGCATTAACGTATCAGAGTCGAGGTCTAAAATCAAAAAGTTGCATAATGTTGCATACCTTTCTGGGAAAAGGATGCAATGTCCAAGGAAGTGGTCTTGGCGTTTTTTGGAAGGATGCTGCCCAAACCGTGTAGACCCTTGTAAGCTTATTGCTGCCACCAGAAGCAAGGAAAAGTCAGAACATGTCACTGAAGAGCTATGTCTCCTGGTTCCAGCAAGCACTTGGATTGCTGTTCAAGAGCTGCAAGCCGGAGACCCTGGTGGTGTTTTTTCAGACAGACATTTGCAGTGGTGGGCAGTGGCTTGACAAGGCAGCTATGATTTGCCAAGAGGCTGACCACTACGGTGCCTCCCTGCTCTGGCACAAAATCACATTCGATCCTGAAAATATTAACCTGCCGCGGCGTGGAAGCAGCGCTGACTACTCCCACCTCCTCTGCTTTCTGGTGGCGAGCGGTGCTGCGGACCCACGCTGGGAAGATACCTCCCGCGAGGATGGACGAGCCGCTTTAAGCTCCAAGTGCACCATCCCTGACCTTATTCCCAGAGGACGTAAAGTCTACGCACAGGGCATGGGCACCAACGTCATCACCGAGGTTCTTGGTTGGATCCGCAAGGTGCAGCCCACGACCCGTTTGGTTGTGGACCCCTTCTGCGGGCGAGGAACCGTACTAGCCCTGGCGAACCAGCAAAGCTTATCTGCGCTGGGCGTCGATGTGGATGGAGCTTGCGTCAAGGCGGCGCAGCGTTTGGACGTCCAGAAGCTGGAGCGCCCAGTGGTAGTCTTTCTGCGTTTTGTGCTGGGCGTATCCTTCCTAGTGGCTATCAGGCGGCAAGGTCTAAGTGTTCACATTCCAACACGAAAGGATCCGGAATAACAGCAACGACCTGGGTAACTACAAACAACACGAGCACTCATAGGAAGAACATAAAACAGAATGGAAATCATGAGATAAGCAAGCGTAACCGTAGGAAACAACAGAATCGGCGAAGATGTATCATTATCCAAGCGAAGTATTCAATGGTGTATCCCTCCATTCCCCGTGGCCTTTTCTTCAAAACGCCCGCTGCAGCACTTCTTTCTGGCTCGGTATTGCTTGACTCCGTAAGATGAAGGTTTGATTGTTTGATTTACAGTTGGCGTAGGGGATTTGCACAATCCAAGACAAAAGAAGCTTTTCTCCCCCTGAAATCCATGAATCCATGGAGTCCCTAAACATCTCCCATTCTGAGAACCCGCATGTCCCATGGATACCTTTGCTGAGGAAGGTCCTGGACTCCCACACGCTACAGCCCGTGAGCTTCTATTTGGCCAGGGCTGCAGCGGGCAGAGCCCGGAAAGAGACCGCTAGGAACATGGGGTCCGAGTAAGGATTTCTCCTGGAGATGTTCTCAGAAGATCTCTCATCACTCTTGCTGTCGAATTGCTGGGCTCTGCACGCCAGCCAAGCCAGATCAAACATCTTGCGGCACAGCCTCTGTGAGAGTGTTGCGTTTGGGCTCCAGGGTTCAAGTCTAGTCAGTGAGGGCCCTGACACGCTCTCGCGCAGGTGGCGATGAAGAGCATGATTCCTTGCTGGCAGACAGAGCCAGCGATGAGGAGCATGAAAGCAATGCGCAGGATCTGCGGGGTCACTCTCAGCTTGATGGTGGTTTAGATTTCGGTAAAAGGACAGAACATGCCAGGATTGTGCAGTGTCGAGCTGACTCAAAGCAGGAATTCATTCATGCTGCTGCAACTTGCCTGAAGGTAGCATAGGCTTCGAGCTAACACTTTTGCTTCATTTGGCGCCATCCCTGCATTGTGTTCTAGCCATTGTTTGGTGCGGGCGTGTGCCGCTGGAGCGCCAGATCAAATCCGTGTGCGCCATCCAGCAAAACACGCAACGTGCCATTTCAGCAAGCCGTCCTCAGCCAACCTCAGCAGCAGACCGCCTACAGGTTGGAGTAAAAACATAGGCGCTTGTTTTTTTGGCCTTCAAAAAATAGCTTTGTCATCTAGATGTTGGATCTACCCCTCCTGAAGCCTGAAGCTGAAGTCTCAGCTCAATCAGGAGGCGGTGCCAAACCAGCCGGCCAGCCAGCCCGATGAAGTATCGTTGGCAAGGCGGCAGGGGAGAGGGCCTGGAAGTTGGTGTCTGCTGACTAAGCAGAATGTGCGGGTCCTTCTCAGGGACTTCAGCGAGGCTGTTCTGAGTAGCTAAGGCAGGAGGCTTGGGTAGGCAGCGGGGTGCCCAGAGATTTAGAGGCAATAGTGATTGAAGGAGTTGTGGGGTATCAGCAGTACGCATGAACAACGCCGTAATATGCCCTTGATGCTGATAGTATGCATCCAATGAAAGCAGGTTTCGTAGCTGCCATACTTGTCCTGTCACCTCTCTCAGTGACTCTTTGAAAATTTATCATGTGTGCAGAGTTCATAGTTTGTTGGCTTCGCCATCACTCAGTCATGCCTCCTTGCCCCGGTCATGTACCTCTCGCCTAGATAATAAGCGCGAGCACAGCACGTGCTTGTCCTGTTTGTAGGAGCGTGGTTGCACATGTGGCAGTGGAAATCGGGATGAGACGGTTCTAGCAGGGTGAACTGCGGAAACGCTACCCAATGCTGCACAAGTTGTCTTTGTAGGAGACCGGTGGCCGTACTTTGATTTGAGCGCAGTCCTTTGTGGCCAACTTGTTTATGTTCATGGAAAACTGGAGGCCATAGTTGTTTTCTCTTGCTCAGTCAGTGATAGCTCAGCTTGCAAGGCTCAGGCAGAACGTGTCCCTGATTGGGCTCCATGGTACGCAAACAACATGGCGTGGTGTCTCTGCATCAGCTTCTGTTGGTTGGTGAGGTAGAAATTAACTTGGTGGAAAAGCTTCTGAGTACTGCTAGCTCACTGTGTAGCATTGTAGATGTGGCATATAGCCAGTGTTGCAATGTTGCACGGGCACATCGGTTGCTCAACCCTACAAAAGAGGGATTCCCCACCACACTGCTGGATCTTCATACAGACCTAGAGAAGCCCCGTGCTTCGTTGTGGCTAGCCCAGGACGCTCTACCGCGTTGCTGGAGAAAGCTTAGCGCCACTGGAAGGATACTTCCAGGACTCCGTGGACTCGTCGTGAAAGTCAGATTGTGGGTCAGAAAACTGACGGATTGAGGGTCTGATTGAAAGCTTGGAGACAAGATGTAGGTTGCCCCATATGCAGAGAAGCTTGATGGAAACAGAAACGAACAGATCCGAGTCGAAGGAGAGCATTCAATTAATGTGGGATACTTATAACGACGTATCACGACGTCAACGCCGTCAGTGTCTAATTTGAGACATTTGACCACGCAGACGACGTCACCAAAGTAAAGATAGATAACTTCCACAACACTTCTACAACGATTCTAGTAAAGCCCCAACCCACGCAAACCCGCTTCCATCATGGCCACCACGATCAACCTGGGGCGTGCGGGCGGCGTCTGGGGTTCACCTGGCAAATTGGGCTCCAAAACCGCGCCAGCACACTGGGCTAGGGCCACTTTCCTTCTTTAGGTACAGCCTGACTCAATTCAATAGAGGTCTGAGGGTCAAAATGGTTCTAGCACTCTGTGCTGGGGCCATTTTGCCGCTTCAGGTAAGGACTCAATCCTAGAGGTCTGGGGCCCCAGGAATGGTCCTAGCACACGGTGCTAGGGCCATTTTGCTTCTTTGTGCTGGGGCCGTTTTGCTGCTTTGTGTAAGGACTCAATTCTGGAGGTCTGGGAGCCTAAGATGGCCCTAGCGCATTGTGGGCTATCTTGCTTTGCTTCTTTGCGGAAGGATTCAAATCCAGAGGTCTGGGGCCCCAAAACGGCCCTAGCACATTGTGCTGGGGCCGTTTTGCGTAAGGACTCAATTCTAGAGGTCTCTGAGGGCTAGGACACTGTCCTAGGGTTACGCTTCTATAGATCCAGCTAGCTCCCCCTCCATGCTCTCGTCATCAGAAATCCCTTATTTCTGCCACATTGAAGGCTCACGATGCAACTCGAAACAGAGGGAGATAAAACACGAGGCAGCAAATTCTTATTTCTCCCGATAATTAAGATTTCATTGAATGACACCACCCTTAAAACATAGAAGGATGTATCTGGGCAATTTAAAGCGACCTCAACCGACCTCACCCTAAATGGTGGTTTATGTACGAAAATTCCCAAAATAGCCTTAAATTGGGTATTGAGATTATTCTTGAGATTATTCTAAATTACCCTGATGTATTGTGATTGCCCCACATTAATCTCCAGGAATGAAAACGTTATGCGTCGAACATGCTCCAGGATTGCCAGAAGAACTTCCAGGCCAGTGCCCGGAGTCCGCAGCGCGGGTGGATTTGGCTCAGGCTTTAGGAGTAGACGTAGCGCTGCCTCAAAACCGTCCCCCACCAACCAGCCAAACAACAGATGCAAGAACTCTTGGCTGCCAGGCCCTCTCCAAAATCTGGGAGGAACCCGTGGAAGCGCCTATGGCAGACTCACAGAGTGAGCCCGGGTGCAGATGGAAGACGCTGAGGTTTCTTGAGGGAGGCAGACTCGGATTTGCAGCCAATGGGGCTCGCTTTGATTTCTGAGCCGTCGATCCGAGTCTTTCACACAGCATTTGATTACGGATCTGCACGTTCAGGCCCTCAGTGTGCTTCACCACGTGAAAGCTGCCAAGTAGACTGAAATAGAGCACAGGATCCAAAAATCGATCAGTGCAAGCAATGATTGCTAATGCAAGCGTGTGGGTCTTTGGCAGGTACATCTGTCAGCGGTGAAAAGGAAGCAGAGGCGGGAAGATGTGCGCCCCGTGCTTTGTGATGCCAAGGAAAAGGGCCTTCAGTAAACCAGGGTGGGTTTTCCTGAGCACTTCTTCGCTCAGGGAGAGCTTCCCAATGCAGGGGCTAGCTTATATTTCCATGATCGCCATAAGCACCATTGTGACATGGGTGCGCATACTTCCAGTGCAACAGAGTAAGCTGCTGTCCAGCAGCTGTTGTTTTTCAAAAAACCCTAGAATGCGATTGGGAGATCTGCAGGCTCCTCCAACACCAACTTCCAAGAATCAGCCAGCGGTGGAGCGAAGCGGCTGCAGTCAGAGATTCTTTAAACAGTTCTGGAGGTTGGGGCTGTAGGTGTCTAGGGTTCGGAGCATGGTTGAAGTGTAATGCCATGGGTTCTGGGGATATGCATTTTGGAATTAGAGTGCTGATGCCCTGAATATGCAATCAGCGGACGTGCCTCTCGTACAGCTGGTCTTGGGCTTCCAGGGCATTATCGCCGGGTTTCAGTGCTGATTGATCCTAGCACCGGATTAATGTGGGCCCCGCTCCCCCCCCCCTCCGCCAGAATAAAATGGAAGGCGCTAGATTAAAAGAATGCTTGGGGCTCCTGGAACTCAATCAAAATTGAATAGGAATGCATTCCTGCGTCATTGGGGCTCTTGGACCTCTGTCAATTAAAAATGAATAGGAATGTATTGAATATCTCTATTCTCGGGATAGGTTCCGCAAAAGATTTCTTTAAATCTGGTCCCTTTCCCCCACACGAAAAGCCACCTAATTATAGCTAGTCTTTGGCGGCTAGTTTTACCCAACAATCTTTAAATATGGTCACTTTTATTAATCTAGTGTTCGGATTACTTGCAAGAAGTTGAGGTGAAGGCAAGCCTAGAGCAAGCCATGACGGGCCGGCAAGCACATTCTGGCAGTGTGGCTTCTTTACTATTCCCGTAGCAGCAGGAAGTATGGAATGATGTTAGTACAAGAAAAAACTCCTGCTTGACTGCCTCCTGATTTTGAAAAGAAAAAGATCCCGCATACCAGGACCCCTGACTGACAGCATGCAGCATGCAGGATTGTGAATGGTTCTCCAGCACCGACAGACTCTTGGCTGAAATCAGACCTGAAGCATGATGTGGAAAACTCAGTTTTGGTATTTGTCTGTAACGTGGGGCCTCCCAGCCTGTGTACATCAAAAATGCTGTATCCTCAGCGGGTCAGAGCCTGACAAGAAACCTTCCCTGGCGTTCTGGCTCTTGAGTTTGGTGTACCTGCAATTTGCAGACGTCTCTCTGCTGTCCTGCAGAGGAGAGAGACGACGAAACTCCTGAGCAGAAATCTGCAGCAAGTGGCAGGCAAGATCTTTGTCAGTGAATGAAGATCCTGCTAGGATGCTGGATATTATCCTGAAGAGCATGACATGATCCCTGATCCCAAGCTCCTGGGTTCAGGAATTACGACTGCAGCTTACGGAATGAGGCTTAGGTTTTATGACTTTGGGATGCCTTGAACCTTCGGAGGGTGTTCCCTCATAGCCTCCAAAGCGAGCCAGGACAGAAAAGCCACCAGACTTGTTCCGACTTAGCACATGTTGAATACAGCAAAGCTGCATAGACCGAGAGATTTTTGGGTATCAGTCCATACATGTTGTGAGGAATGCTGGAAGCTGGAGAGTGCAAGGAAGGCTTCCTCTAATCAGGCATGTTCCGCCGACACGTCGGGAACACTGCGCAGCTGTTTGCTGTATCATCCAGGCGCGAGCAGACGCCGCAGATCGTGGAGGAGATTGCAGGCTGGAGCTTCCACTAAATTTCCAACATGAAGCAGTAGCTCCACACACACTAGCAGTCGGCGTTTTATTTGGTATGTTAGAATGAGCTTTATATGATTCCTGCTAAAAGCTACCCTTCTTGA
>CAJNIZ010009778.1:0-12958 GCA_905231905.1 Symbiodinium pilosum
TGAGTTCACCCGGCACGGTAATAATCTCCGCTTTAATGCAAACGTGCTCTTCATTGTTGTTACGGGGTACCCATTCAAAAGGAGGAGTTGTGATGGAACCGTTACCCGGCACAGTTTGCGTTACCCGAACCCTTCCGAGCTCTGTTTCTATAGGCCCGCCAGCCTGCTGAGGAACGGCTACTCTCCAGATCACATCAAAATCCTGGGTTACATCTATATCGCCAAGGTTACGAATGCGGGCGTAGAGACGGTTGGGAATGTCTACCGCAACATTATCACCATTGAGAATGGGGTTTCCGTTCTCATCGTCATAGGTGTAAACGTCCCAACCGTTCTCTGCCCGGTTATCCACCCAAATATCTTCTGATTCCCACGGTGCGGGATCCCACTCACGAATGGCGAGGTCGTAAAAAGAACCCTGACCCCAGCTTATGCGGATATGGTAGCTGAAGGAAGAGATCCCGGCACTGGCATCCGGATTGGTGAGTTTTTCCAGAACCTCTACCGTTACACGGTTGGAGTTGGTTATTACGTGCTCGTAGCTTTCACCGGCAATGTTCAGAGGGTTGGCATAGGGGGTCAGTATGCTTACCGGTAAAAAGTCGGCAGGTCGAGGAACAGGGATGCGTCTTCCCTGGTAGAGAATTACGCCTTCACCGGGTATGCTTTGGCTGAAGTCAATCGGATCGCCCAGGTGATCGGCCACGTAGGGTCCGGGCTGACGGTTCTCGATAAAGAAAACGTCTTTAGGATCGGTTGGGACCAGTTCTACAGCGTGCACCACCTGCACTCCTGGGTGGGAGGCGGCAAAAGGATTATTGCTGATCCACGGACTTTCCCCGGGCGTAAGTATAAATTCATAAGTATCATTCACCTGTGCAGCGGGAGGCGATAATGAAGCAATACGTGCTCCGTTTACCCATGCGTTTCCCTGGTGCCCGGGTTCCTTATGATGACGTGATTTCAACCACTGTACCGGATGGGCATCACAGTAACTGCAGTCCATAATATCCCAGTCGTTAGGTACATTGCCCAGTCTTCTTCCCGTTACATCATAGAGGTCTGGTAATCCCAGGGCATGACCTGTTTCATGAGCAAAGGGTCCTATGTTATTGGCGCGGGCCACAAAATAGTTGCGTTCGTAGCGCTCATCCATAATGGGGAAAGTGTGCGTACTATGGTGTGCGCGAAGTTGATTGTCCTCTGCTAAAATACCCACAAACATCCTGGAAGGACCAAAGATGGGTTGGAGATCGGTACCTCCCGGCAGGGAAGAGGCGTACACATTAAAACCATCGGTTATGGCATTTCGGCCCCGAAATGTTTCCTTCTCATATTTCCGTATTTCCCCAAAAAGGTCAAGACCCAATGCGGTGCGTGCAGTGCCTCCAATGGTCAGATCAAAGCCATGATCCTCTTCAGGGTCACGTACGGTTTTGAAAACAAGAAAACGTTGGTTACCATTTAAAGGATCAACCATTTGCTCAACAATAAAAGGTTGTTGGCGGTCTGCTGCAGGCATAGCAGCCTGTATGCGGTTGATAATTTCGGCTGTGGTAAGGCTGCTACCGGCTGCGAAACTTACTCTTGTAGTATCGCCAAGGGTGGTGATCATAAGATTAACGTTTGCGGCAAAGTCCACCGTAGAAGGAACAGGCCTCCCAAAATAGATCTTCACGGGGTGCTCATCCGGAAGATTATAGAGGTTAGAGACCCCAAAGCCAAGGTAGGGAATAGCGGTTCCGCTCAATTCAAACTTGTCCTCCCGCTTACTGGTACGGTTGGAACGGAAGCTAAAGCGGTTGCCCGAAATGTTAAATTGGAAGTCAGGAGGGCTTGCGGCAATCCGCGAGATAGCGTTGCTAACGGAGTCCGCAATATCATTGCGGGTGAGATTGCCGGCTGGAAAATTAACCGTAAAGCTGTTGCCGTTTTCATAGGCCACCACCAACTGTTTAGGGTCGGGGAAATTGATGCTGTTATCTACAAAATGGCCTCTGATTTCGCGCTGTTGAGCACGGTGGTAGTAATAGTTTTCTGATTTGGGAAGCTCGATCACGCTTTCAGTAAGATAGCGTTGCGTGAAAGAAGCTTTCCCGTAAGAAGCCTCGGTCCAGAATTCATTCATTTCCATAAAACCCGTGTCTATGTCCGGTCGGTAATCGGCAAAAACCTTTTGGTCCGGAGCCCATTTAGGCCGTAGAATCCCAAAAAGAACCTCCTGGTCATTTCCGGAGGGCGTAACTCTTTCAGCCTGAACGTGCAATCCGCCAAAGGTGAACTCCTCATTCTCATTGGTGTAATTTTCTACTACGTCAAAATGCTCATCAGAGAGCTCAGATTTACCATCAACCACCACCTTAACTTTACCGGAGGTAGCTCCCTCCCGGACTATAAAGGTTAGTGTGTTGGCATCACCGGATATATCAGGTTGTACAACTCCGTTCAGCTCCACACGGGTTTGAAGAAGATTGCCACCTGTAACCAATCGCTGACCGCGAACTGTGACTTCGGTTCCCGGAGGACCATAATCAGGGGAAATATCTGTAATAACCGGTGAACACGCGGTTAAAATCAGGATCAGGAGAATAATCGAAGGCTTTCGCAGAAAGCCTGGTTCAGTTTGATCTGACAAATTCATCATGGTTTTTAATTTAAATGGTTGTTTGTTATCAAATTGCCTCCATTAAAAATTGAGACAATCCAACCCTTTATGCGATGAATTGAAAAAGGTCACCCGGGGAAACTGAAAAAAAGAAAGTAGTCCATGTATACAGGCTTTTCAAAAGGTAAATGAGTTGATCTAAACTCTGTAGAACTGCGTAAAGGCAGGAGGGCGGGAAAGGGCTTTATTATGCTCCTTCTGAAAAATGAGAATCCGGTGGTCCGGACTTCAGCCCGGAATAAACCTGGGTGGTTTTGTTAAAGCTCTTTTTTGATTTCCAGTAAAGCTTGTTTGATGGCCTTAAGCTTATCCACTACCTGAGTTGTGTTGGCCGTGTCCTCCATATTCTGGCGCATCTTGGTTTGGGCACCTTTAAGGGTAAAGCCCCGTTCCTTTACTAAATGGTAAATGATCTTTAGATTCTCCAGGTCCTTTTGAGTAAACAGGCGGTTCCCTTTCTTATTCTTTTTAGGTTTGAGAATATCAAATTCCTTTTCCCAAAAGCGTATCAGTGAGGTGTTTACTTCAAACATACGTGCCACCTCGCCAATGGTATAATAGCGTTTTTCGATATTCCCGTCCAGGTTCATTAGTCAAAGGATTGATTAGCCTGGTTAGCCATCTGGATAACCGTGCTGAACTCTTCAGGAGATAGTTCTCCGTAATAGAAGTTTACCGGGTTCAGGCGTTCCTCATTCAGCCATACCTCGTAATGGAGATGCGGTCCTCGGGAGCGCCCTGTATTCCCTACGTAACCGATCACTTCACCCCGCTTTACCTTTTGGCCAACTCTTACATTGTATTCACTAAGGTGGGCATAAAGCGTGATGTAGCCGAAGCCATGTTCAATACGGATATGGTTCCCAAAACCACTGGATTTATTATCGGCCCGTTCTACCACACCATCACCGGTAGCATAAACCGGGGTGCCGATATCCGATGAAAAGTCCATCCCAAAATGCATCTTCGGAACTTTGGTAAAAGGGTCTAAACGAAAACCGTAACCGGAAGCCAGACGTTTCAGATCTTCATTGGCTACCGGCTGAATAGCAGGAATGGCTTCTAATAGTTTGCCCTTATTCTCGGCCAGTTCCACCAGTTCATCAAATGATTTGGATTGCACATACACCTCTTTGGTTATACGATCCAGCTTAGCGGTGGCCTCTTTAATGAGCTCACTGTTCTGGTAACCTTCCAGTTTTTTATAACGGTTAGCCCCCCCAAAACCCGCTTTGCGAATGCTGTTGGGAATGGGTTCCGCTTCAAAAATTACCCGGTAAATATTATCATCCCGTTGTTGCAGATCTTCCATTACTGCAGATACCTGATCCAGGCGCTGGTCCAGGATGTCGTATTGAATACGCATATTCTCAAGCTCCCTTTTAAGGCGCTTTTCTTTGGGAGAATCAATAAAGGTGTCTGCCACAAAAAGAAAAATACCTGCCAGGAAAGCCGCTGCTACCAGAAAAGCTCCGGTGCGCTGCAGCCTGTAACGGGCGTTTTTTTCAATTTTCCGGTACGATAACGTTTTGGGATCGTAGTAGTACTTTACCTTAGCCATTACCCTATATTTCCTACTTTTGGCAACTTAAAATGAGTTAATCAAAACGGTTTGTAAAAGCTAATATAAGTCTTAATCAAAGCGCTTTGAGCAACCCAAAAATACACAATAAACAAATCTTTGTTTAAAAGCTTATGAATCAGTCGGCAAGGTGGACAGCGCGCTCCATACGTAAAACCTTCCTCCAGTTCTTCGAATCCAAAGGGCATCAGGTGGTGCCTTCGGCCCCTATTGTGATAAAGGGAGATCCTACCCTGATGTTTACCAATGCCGGCATGAATCAGTTTAAAGATGCCTTTTTAGGAAATACTGAAGCCAGGGATAAAAGGGTGACCGATTCGCAGAAATGCTTGCGCGTTAGTGGTAAGCATAATGACCTTGAAGAAGTGGGCCATGATACCTACCACCACACGATGTTTGAAATGCTGGGTAACTGGAGTTTTGGTGACTACTTTAAGCAAGATGCCATTGCCTGGGCCTGGGAACTGCTCACGGAGGTCTACGGTCTGGATAAAAACCGTTTATACGTAACCATTTTTGAAGGCGATAAGGAGGATGGTCTGTCCAAAGATTCAGAAGCTTTGGAAAACTGGAAGCAGTGGATTGCGGAAGACCGTATTTTAAACGGAAATAAAAAAGATAACTTCTGGGAAATGGGAGCTTCAGGCCCCTGTGGTCCCAGTTCAGAAATACATATTGACCTGCGCAGCGATGCGGAACGCAGTAAGGTTGACGGACGAACGTTGGTAAACTATGACCATCCCCTGGTAGTAGAGGTTTGGAACCTGGTGTTTATGGAATTCAACCGTATGGCCGATGGAAGCTTGAAAAAACTTCCGGCCCAACACGTGGATACAGGAATGGGTTTTGAGCGCCTGTGTATGGCTTTGCAAGGCAAAACGTCCAATTACGATACGGATGTATTCACACCTTTGATCCAGCGTATTTCGGCCCTTACCCATGTTGAGTATGGTGCAGATAAAATGCAGGATGTAGCCATCCGTGTGATTGCCGATCACGTAAGAGCGGTGGCTTTTGCCATTGCAGACGGACAATTGCCTTCCAATAATGGGGCAGGTTACGTGATCCGCAGGATTTTGCGGAGGGCTATCCGCTACGGATTTTCCTATCTCCATAAAAAGGAAGCTTTCATTTTTGAACTGGCGGAAGTGCTGGCTCAGGAGATGGGCGATGCCTTCCCTGAGATCAGGAATCAAAAAGAGCTGGTGACTAACGTAATCCGTGAGGAGGAGCAATCCTTCCTGCGCACTTTAGATCAGGGTTTAACCCGACTGGCGCAGATTATTGTAGAGGCAGGCGATAACAAAAATATTGAAGGTTCCAGGGTGTTTGAACTGTATGACACTTTTGGGTTTCCACCAGATCTTACTGCTTTAATATTGAAAGAGCGGGGTTTCAGTTTTGATGAAGCGGGTTATGATAGCGAGATGAAGGCGCAGAAGGAGCGTGCCCGCAGTGCCACCAAACAGGATACGGGTGACTGGGTTAAGATCCGTGAAGACGATCGGGAGGAATTCATTGGTTACGATCATACCGCTGCCAAAGTAAAGATTACCCGTTACCGTAAGGTAAAGTCTAAAGACAAAGAACTTTTTCAGATCGTATTTAACCTGACACCTTTTTACCCCGAAGGCGGGGGGCAGGTAGGTGATACAGGTATCATTGAGGCTCATGACGAGCAGATCCGCATTATTGACACGAAGAAGGAACACGGTGTTATTATCCATTTAAGCGAATCGCTGCCCGCGCAGCCGGAAGCTGATTTTGATGCCCGTGTGGATGCCGGAAAGCGTATGTCCACCTCGTATAACCACAGTGCCACACATCTGTTGCATCAGGCTTTACGTGAGGTGTTGGGGACGCATGTGGAGCAAAAAGGATCTCTGGTACACCCGGATTACCTGCGTTTTGATTTCAGCCATTTTGCTAAGGTGAGTAAAGAGGAATTGAACCAGATTGAGGAGCTGATAAACCAGCGCATACAACAAAACTTTCCCCTGGAGGAATTCCGGAATATTCCCATGCAGGAAGCGGTGGACATGGGTGCCATGGCTTTGTTTGGCGAAAAGTATGAGGATACCGTACGAGCTATTAAGTTTGGTGAATCTATTGAGCTGTGTGGAGGGATTCACGTTGGTGCTACCGGTGAGATGGGCTTGTTTACGTTGGTTTCTGAATCAGCAGTTGCAGCAGGCATCCGCAGGATAGAAGCCCTTACCGGGGCCAATGCCCGCCAGTATTTGAACGATAAGGTGGAAGTTCTGGATGCTATACGTGAAGAACTTAAGAATGTAAAAGATCCGCTGGGCGGTATCCGTAACCTGAAGGAAGAGAACAGCCAGCTTAAAAAGCAGATGGAAGAAATGATCCGCGAAAAAGCCGGCTCTGTGAAAGAAGAATGGCTGACCCGGGCAGAAGATAAAGGCGATTATAAGCTTATTGTGGAGAGAACTACACTGGGTGTAGGTGCGGTAAAAGACATTTTATTCCAGTTAAAGAACGAGGCAAGCCCGTTGGCTGCGGTAATTGGTATTGAAGATGATGGCAAGGCGCAAATAGCTGTGGCTTTTTCAGATGAACTGGCCAAAGCTAAAAAATGGCATGCCGGCAATATGGTGCGTGAACTGGCAAAGGAGATTTCCGGGGGCGGAGGTGGCCAGCCCTTTTTCGCTACGGCCGGTGGGAAGAACCCGGCTGGCCTGGATGCCGCATTGGAAAAAGCCCGAACTTTACTGAACTGAAACTATAAACACCATTTTGAGAATAAGAATATGAAAAAGTACCTCCTGATACCGGCTTTACTTTTATCGGCTATGGCGTATGCGCAGCCGGATGATGATGTGAAATATTATACCGATTCACAGGTTAAGCATTCCCGCTGGAGTGCGGCCCTTAACCTCTATCCCAATTATACAGACCGCAGGCTGATCAATAATGAGGTCCCTTCAGGGGGTGGTTTTGATCTGCCCAATGATGAGGCCAGTGGCAGCTTTCAGCTGAATTACGGGCTGGATTTTTTCTACAGCCTGGGCAGTGCTTTTGATATTGGTGTTGGTTTTGGAAGGGCGGCAGGAAATTATACTGTAAACGATGTACGCTTATACCAGGGTCGTACAGATACCGCATTGGCTAAAATGGAAGTAGGTGTAAGTATGTACACTATTCCGCTGAAGCTAAATTTCAATACGGCTATTACAGATATTGTGGACCTGGAAGTGGTGCCTACCGTTGAACTGAACCTGGTGGATAAGTACGATCAAACTTTCAGCCCGTTGAATGAGTCCAGTTTTACCAATGATCTTAAAGACCTTACACAATCGGTGAACTGGTCAGTAGGTATTGGCTTGGGAGGTACCTTCAATTTCTCTGAAGACTGGGGTATCATAGTGCGGGGAAACATCAAGTATATGCTGAACCCACTTATTGAAATGGATAACTTTCCCCGTGAAACCCTGATTAGTTACGGTATGGTACTGGGGCTGAAGTATAAGTTCTGATTTAACGCGTAAGAACAGCACTTACCTTATCATCACCAGAACCATCATTGGCGGTAAAGTTGAGGTTTATTTCCTGGAATTCGGCTCCGGCTGAGCCTGATCCGCTGAAGCTAACCCCATCAGAAGTTTGCTGAGAAATGGTAAGGCTAAACCCGTTGATATTGGCTTTTACAGCCGTGCCGGATAAATTATAGAGGTTGTTAATGATAATTTCCTGATCATTAATACCACGCTGGATGCTCAGTTTATACACCTGTGGTGCGTTAATTCCGGTGTTTTCCTTGCAATCCCATGTGCCAGTGTATTCCGCAATAAAGTTGATATCGTCATCATTATCTTCAGCACAGGAAACGACCAGGGTAGAAAAGAACAGTGCTGCCAGTCCGGATTTCAGGAGTTTTCTCATTTGTTATCGTCTGAGGTTTCGCTTTTATCTTCCTTACCTGCGCGATATTTTTCATTCAGGCGGTCTGCCACTAAGGGAGTAATATCATAGTTGTTATTGGTACTCAATAAAATACTATTGGGGTCAAAGCTCAAGATGTAATCCAGTTGGTATTCTTCACGAATGTTGTTGAGCACTGATTCCATATCCTCTTTGATCTGCTGATTCATGGCTTGTTCTTCAATAGCCAGTTGGTTGGCTTGTTCATCGCGGTAGCGCAGAAGACCGTCCCGCGTTCTTTCCAGGTCCATCTGGTTGGCCTGTAGTTTTTCAGGGCTCATGCTTTCGGCTTGTTGCTGGAATATGGCCAGGTTCTCCTGAAAAACCTGTGATTTATTAGCCAGGTCTGCTTCCAGCCTTTTAGCTTTTTCCTCCAGTTTAACTTTCAGCTCTTTGTGATAATCATATTTGGCTACTAAAGAATCGGTATTGATAAAAGCGATGTGTGCTGCAGCAAAATCCTGGTTCTTCAAACGCTCCGCCACTTCTTCAGAGCTGGCCGGTTTGCCCTTTTCCTTAACAGGCGTATCGTACACTTTCCAGAATAAGAAGGCTACGGCAATTAAAAGAATAATGCTCAATACGGTGTTTAATGCTTTCATCAGGTTGATCGTTTTAAAGGGGCAAAAATAGATAAAAGAAGCAAGGGACACCAATAGTGTAGTTGGATTGAAATAAAGCGGAAGGGGGAATTTGTAAATTTGCCGGCTATGCCGGATCAGGATAAAAAATTTGAAATACCCGTTTCAGGAAATCTGGGTTTACTGGCCCTGGGGTATCGCGGTGTGGAGGCCTGGCGTAAGGTGCGCGATGAAGCTGAAACGGAGGAACAGAAGAAAGGGAAAAAACACAGGAAATAAAAAGCCACCCCGGAAAGGGCGGCTTTTTTCAGATCAATTCTCAGTATCAGCCACAGAGATAGGTCTTCTGCGGTGCTGTTCCTGTATGTTGGGAAACATGGCGGTAAAGTAGGCTGTCCAGCCTCCGGTACGTACGCGCAAAAGATCATACTGCTCCGGTGAAGTCATGGCCTCTTGCATAGTTTGAGGATTGGCCACCGTAATAGTAAGTATGTTGGAACTCCTGGCTTGCGCAAACTGTTTCAGTACTTCCTTCAGGTCATCCAGTGGGTAATCTTCACGAATATTGAAATCGGTAGGGCCACCATCGGTCATTTTGCGTGAACCGTTTCCTGCAAAACCGGCCAGTGATTTTTTGAAGTCCGCTTCCTGGTGATCTACCGGAAGGTCTATAGGGCTGGGTGCCGAACTCATGTCTGAAGCTACCGTGGTTCCTTTACGTCTGCCGTCTGCGCTGGCACCATTCCAGGCCCCCATCTCAACGTGGTTTTCAAAAGTGCCCACCCCGGGTTGTATCTGTATGCCAAAAGGCAGTTCTTCCGTACCCATTTTCAAAGCCAGGTCAGCCAGGAATTCTCCGGTTTGAGGCAATGGCTGGGTGAGTGTGGTAACTGATAGATCAGCAATTTTCTCAATAATAGTATTGCCAAAAGTATCAATGTCAGAATGACCACGCCCAAAACGGGGTAAGCTCAAGGCTACTTCCCGTAACCTTTTATAGCGATCAGCCTGGGCAGTTATGCGCGCATCACCGGCCAGAGTGCTTACAAAAGGCTCGCTCATATCGTAACCCCAGTCGCAGGAAAGGCAGTTCAGCAATTCGGGTAGAGAAGTTATAGCCTTCTTGTCATTAAACACCATTTCGCGGATTGCGTACAATGAATTAATGGTGGAACTCAGAGCAATGTAACAAGGGCCGTAAATATTATACCGTGCACCTCCGCTGTAGTAGTCCTGGCCTTTTTCAATACAGTCATACACAAAATTAGACAGTAAAGGGGAAGGGCAATAGGCGGTATTGGCCCCATACCCCCTTAACTGCCCGTCAATACGTTTGCGGTTCAACCATTCAAAGTGCTTGAAATAGAGTTCCAGCAATTCTTCAAAGTCCTTTATTTCTTCGGCCGGTTTGGAGGTAAAGGATGAAACCTTTCCTTGAAAGTAACTCATGCCTGCTGAGGAATAGGTTTTACCTCTGTTTAGGGCACATTCCAATGGCTCAAGGGTGCTGAAACCACCCAGTGAAAACCAGTTCTCACCTGGGAACTGGGGTTCGTAGCAACCATCGCAGGCGTAATTACGGGCACTTTCAATGCTTACTTCAGAACGCCATTTTTTAGCGGCTTCGCCTACAATGTATTCTCCGCCAACCTGATCACCACTTTGTCGCAATCCTTCAATAAAGAGTTCATCATTCAAAAAGAGGGGATGTGCACCCCCGGAAAGCACACTTTTGGCGGCTTCCTCAAAAATATCGTCCGGCATATCTTCCCGCATACGCAGGGAAAGGCAGGGTGCATTGAGCGGCAGGCGTGTGGTACACCTCAGGAACATGCGGGTAAGGTCATTATAGGCAGCCTTACCGGTATGCACATCGCAGCCCCCTACGGTTACCTGTTGTATCCATTGATTGATAGAGGCTCCTTGCGGGTAAGGCCCGGAAGAGCCACCCATAGCCAGGTTGCCAAAGGGTTGATGATCCTCCACAAAAATGCGGTTGCTTTGTACCTTTTCATCCAGTTTCAGACAAAAGGCATCCAGAGCTTCTTGTGCCTCCTCAGCGGTAATTCGCTTAGCCTCTGTGTCCTTGCGGTAATAGGGCTCCAGTATCTGATCCAAACGACCCAGGGCGGTAGGCTCACCCGTAAGGTGAAGGGAAGAGTGGATGGCAAAAATAAGTTGCAGGGCTTCTATAAATGTACGGGCCGGTTTATGGGCAATGTGCTCCATGCGTGCGGCTATTTCCTGCAGGTTCTGTTTTTCCCAGGCTTGTCCTTCTTCCATTTCGGAAGCCATTTTTTGGGCGAGGGCAGCATAGCGTACACAGTGCTCACTGATACCTTTTAAAGAAAGGCGGGCGGCTGTATAAAAGTCTTTCTTCTCTTCGGAAAGTTCACTGTGATCATATTGATCAATGTCAGCTATCAAGCCGTCAATACCCACTTCTAAAGCGCGTTCAAAAGAAGGGATGCAATGCCCCACACCCGAAGCTTCACTCAGGTTGGCCAGGAAGCCATCCATGCGCTCTTTTTCGGTAAGGTAAAGCATATTGTAGCGTCCTTCGCCCAGGGAGAGGTTGGGCATTCCGCCCACGATAATCTCTTCGGGTTGTATGCGGAAGGTGTCAGCCCCGTTGATCACCCGGTATTCTTCATGGCTTAGCCCGGAACTAAGCGGGAACTGTTTCCCGTTCTTATCCATCATTCTCTGACCCCGGAAACCGTATTCATCGGATGACATTTCGTGTAGCGTAAGCCGAACGGACCAGCCTTTGCGGATCATAATGGATTGCTCCATCAATTCTTCAGGGGTGGGAGCCGGCTCCTCGGGATAGTGTTTTCTGAATTTTTGCAGATATACTTCAATTGGGCCTAATTCTTCCTGTTTGCGGTCAATATACCAGTTGTCCTGCCAGCGTGAGAAGGTGTTTTCCAATAAACTCAGTATCCGCCTGCTGGGGGGATTGTATTTTTCCCGGTCTTCAGGCGTCATGGTAGACATTTTAAAAAGAAACTCCTTGTGGTTGTAATGCATCAGGCCGTTGTCCGAAGCACGGTCAAAATGCCGGTCCAGCCGTGACCAATCCATACCGGGAAAACGCGACCAATCCATTTCTTCTTTTCCCTTCCATTCACTTTCCAGGTATTGGTCGGTATCCAGTTCCAGGTCTTTAATGCTGGGAATGTAAAACAGTCCGCCCAGGTCGGATTTAATATGGTTGAAAAGCCTGTCATTCATAAAACCCCCGGTGCTCCCAATCTGGTTATCCATTATGGTTTCCAGTATGGGGAAACTCTTGGCGTAGCCTGCAAAATAAATTCCCGCTTCATCGGCAATATTACTGCCGTGTGCAGCTAAGTGCGGACAGCGGGCATAACTGCTGATACCAAAGGGAAGACCAAGACGCAGTACCGGGGTGGTGTTCCCTTGCTCATCCTGCCTGCGGGCTGATTTAATGTGTGTACGGGTATCACGACTGGGAATTATGGTATCATTGGTTTTACGTCCTACCAGGTCTTCAATCTGGTCCTCACTCATGGAATGTACCTGATCCCAATTGATCTGAAAACGCTGGGCAAGGGCGTAGGAACCTCCAAAGTGATCTATATCTTCAACACCTACAATACAATGTTTGGCAATGGAAATGGGATCGGTGGGGTTATTCAGATTTTCACTGAAGCGCGACCCCAGTACTTTTCCGCCTTTCCCGCTCACCTCTGTGGATTTGGTAGCGGCTTCCTGGTATACCGTTTCTTTAACATGCGAACCCAGTTTGGCGGTGATCCACTCCCGTACGATGCGGCAGGCCTCCATTTTATCACTTTTAATGTGAAACCAGATGTCGGCATGATTATTCAGAAAGGATTGGCTGGAGCGCGATATAACGGTGGATGAATTGCCATCCTCTTCAGGAAAGCGAAAACTCATGCCTTTGGGCAGGCTTAAACCTTCTTTTTCGCACAGGGCCTTCCAGAATTTTACACCTACCCCAATTACAGCAGTGGTATTGCAGTCTTTTAATTTTGGATTGGTGTGTATCTCACTGCGTATGCCCAGCTTTATTTGGCGCAGGTCTTTACGTGAAAGACTTTTTTCACTGGTAAGCCAGTAACTGGCAAAAATGGCGTTGGGTGAGGGGTATACTAACCCGCGTTGGGTGTGTTCCCATATTTCACGGTCGCGTAACGA
>CAJNIZ010009779.1:0-17676 GCA_905231905.1 Symbiodinium pilosum
CCAATTTCCATTTAACCAGATCAAGTGTGTGTGTGTATGTGTGTGTGTAGGGTGAGGGGTTGGGATCGAGTCTGGAAGAGTTCATGTGCGCTCGTGAGGACACCTTGGAAAACATTGCGTTGATATCATGCAGGTCCCTACAAGTCCCTATATGCTACTTCTCTTGTTCTGGAAGCCGTGATTCACAACTTCCTCTCCCAAATGAGAATTGGGGCATGGACACCTTTGCGTCATAACGGAAGAAAAGCCGCCCAGCCTTTACATTGCAGATCTTGAACGATGGTCCTGTTCTAGGGGATTCTGCTGGAGCTCTGCAGCCCTTAACCTCAAGACTCTGCAATGATCTAACGCCAGGTTCCCGCACGGTTGCATAAGCCAACAGTCTATGCGGTGATAGCGAAATCTTGTCTCGGCTTCCTCCTGCCTTCTCAGACCCGCGCCGACGGCCCCCCCCTCAGCTCCTTATGAAGTTACGGGCGATGAGGCACATCATCTTGGCCTTTGCCTTGCCTCTGCAGCTGGTCAATGGCGCCCTGCAGGCAAACCTTTGCTCGCAAATGAGAAGAGATCTGCATATCTACGTATATGTATATACAAATCTCTCTCTCTGTCTCTCTCTCTCTCTCTCTCCCTCTCCTATCTTAGGACATAATCAGCAGACAGCCACAGAATACTAGACTGACGCTAGCTCAAGTATGCCTACACCCCATACCCCAAATATTGGATAGCCGGTCGTCGCATTTTGCATTCTCAGACCTTGAACGTTGGGCGAAAACTCGCGAGCTTCATTTATGCCTCAACATTTTTGAGCTGTGAGCCCGTCATGGGATGAAGAACGTGAGTTGAGGGTGTGCAAATGGCGAGTCTGTTGGGGGGCCGGATTGCTGCATCAGTTTTACTATTGTCATCATTCCTTTTCGCGATGTTTATGCAATCGTCGGTGCTACAATCCTTTCTGTTGCTTTTGTGGGGGTACTTCTCACAAGTGCAATGTGCTGTGACTTGTTTGGGTTTAGAGCTTGGAGGAGTGTACATCCAGTGTTGTTTGCACTGGGCATGTTAGGGGCTGACCTGAGATAACCAGGCATTTGCCAGACCTCAAGCTGCTGTCGTTGCGGGCTTGAGGGAGATGATCTTGCTCATTGGTTTGTCTTTTTGTCTTTACATGAAGGTTTCAGGAGGATTCTGCCCTTTCGAGCTTGCTATGATGGTTGAGGGTTCTCTGTTGTGCTCGGACTTTAACCCTGAAACCTCGTGGTGCTGTAGTCAACGATTCTAGCTACTTGGCTCGACAATGCAGATCTGACTTGTCCGTGATACCTCCACATGGAGCACAATTTTGAAATTGCTAGTGATACCTGTATAATATTCGGAAGGTGGGAATGAATTCAGTGGCCGCCCTACGGCCCCTAGAAGCCTGTATTGCAGCTTCCATGCACAACCTGCACCATCCGATCATTCATCAGGATCATACGTATCTGGGTGACTACGTACAGATCGCCCCAAACAGGAGTTCTCGGTCAGTGCCAAGATGAACATTCTGCACTATGTGGCCAAGGTGCTCTACTGCATGTGTTCTGGCTCCCTTGACTGGTCCTTTGACCGAGCACTCTTTTTTTGTTGTGCATTTGCACGGCTTGGAAGTGTAGAGGCTGAGCTCAGGTCCAATTATAGCTAGACAGTGAGGTGAAACTCCTCCAGAATGGCCGTGTTCACATGCCTGCTTCGTGTTTCTTTGAGCTGTGTTGATTGTCCAGATGCAATGTTATGACGCCAAACTTCAACTAGGTTTCTCCTGGGTATGATAACCGTGCACGCCGTACACCTTGAAATCCCAAACGCTGAACCGGCAGATTCCAAACCATACAACCTTAATGCGCTGAACCCCTGTCTACGCCCAGGATAGAATCCATGGGGGGGAATCCTGCCAGGGTTGCTAGGTTGCGGAATATGGGTTTGTTTGGTGTTCGTGGCTCGTTTCAAAAATAGCAATTCAGTGGAAAGTTAAGCCTGCAAGCACGAGCCCTAAAATCTCCAGCCCAACCCCATAAATCAAGCGAGTTGGGAGGTCTCGTGCGTGCCAGCTTTAACTCCGTACCCTTAACACCCACTGACGAAGAGTAATCAAGTGCTGATTCATTCCTACGCATGTTGCTAAGCTGTCTTTGACCAGTTGCAACTCACTCTTTTTTGATGTGATGTGAGAAAGATTTGTGTAGAAACATCTTTTTTTTCTCAAGCCAAGGCAGAGTAAGCCCAGAGCTAGGCCCCAGTACGCAAATAACGCTCCAGCTTCTTAAGGGTCTCTCTGGTTCATCAGACGCTTCCAAGGCACTGCTTCGCACTATACAAACTACTGACCATCATCTTGGGAACTTTCAGGGCGCCTCTCCTTGCAAACAAGAAGCACACACATGGGCGCCTTATACCGCTTCCCTCTGCTCTGCGACAGATTCGCAAGCAGATTTCAGCGACTCGCGCTTCGGTTAGTGTTCACACTGTGTTTGAGAACAATTCAATACTACGAAAAAACCACGTCCACCCTCCAACTCACTTGCTCGACTGACGCGCGGCATAGGGAACAGTATCGAACGAGCTCTTCTAAAGTTAGCCAACGGCTGACATGAAGTTCAAACGTGTATGTCCCACCATGTACATCGGGGATGTATTCATGTGCATCCTACATGCCCGCTACGGGAACCGCAAGCTCATGGCCAAGCGAGGCTGAGGAAGAAGAACAAGAAGAAGAAGAAGCAACAGCAGCGACGGCAGCCGGAAAAACAAACGGTATGGCAACAGCAACCGCAACAGCAACAAGAAGAAGACCCGTGAAGCCAACAAAGTCTTTGAGGATCCCTAAGTTGGAATCTGCAATATTATGACTATAAAGGAGCGGATGGAAGCTTAGGCTAATAATGTAGCCATCAACATGTTTACTGAGAATTGCATGGTTTCTCTATCCAAACTCAGAGCACTCCTGACCAGGAGCTCGCTGCGTCGACAAAGGCCAGATGGGCAGGGTCCAGCATTTGTAGATGTGGAGGCGTCTCGGGTTCACGGGTCTTCTTTTGAGGTGTCCAATTGCATGTCCTTTCCAGGAGCCACATATAGATTTCTCTTAACTTTATTGGAAATGTAGCGAGTGCAGACGAAGACACTCTTTAAGAAGTCTATTTCCAAATGGCTACACATGGCCTCGAAGCGAATCCTGCTTGGTCAGCATAATCATTCGCTTAAGAGCTTGAAACCCATCTTCCATTAAAGGGGTCCTGGATGGGAGGGATTCCTCGTTTGCCCGTGCAGGCTGCACCCAACCCAAGGCAGCTCCTTTTCCTGCGCCATTTTGCTGCAGTCGTTTAGGTCTGCGAGGTAGTGTACTCCCAAGTTTGTAGGAAATTCCATAAGACGTTACCAGAAACCCTTCTTCCGACAAGATCATGTTTCAACCAAGACTATCCTGATGAAGAGTACCGTAAAGGGTGTTGGTTTCAAGGGACACATGCATCGCTCTTCGACCCTAATCCCTACGAAGTGAGAGCGTACAGCGATTTCAGTGGCAACGGGAACTTGTCCCCACAGCAGGGTTTTGAAAGGGAAGCATGTGAGTGTCCTCAGGAACATGGTATATGAACAGAAGAAAGTACAACAATCCCAGTGCGGGGTCATACGCAGTCGTTTCTGGTGTCGTTACAAAGAGGAAGCTAGAATTTTGAGGATCAATAGGACAATCCTGCGGTGGTGAGTCATGGACTTCCACCAGTCTTCAGAAGGGATATTATAGAACACCAGCTTCTGACCCTCAGGTTGCGCAACCCGAAAAGCCAAGTTTTTGCCCGTTTGGGACTGAACTCTGCCACCTATACCGTGAATCCCCATCCAAAGAAATAATCCGCGACGAATCCCCTAGAGATGCAGCTTTCCCATTGTTCAAGCCTCGTAACCCCGGAGGTGTCCGACACAAGGGTCTTTACTTTTTGGGTACAGGTGAGGTAGAGAATCCCCATACCTGAATCTGCAGACTCCTACTTTGAACTCGCAGCCTGATCTAACTCCCTGAGCCATGGAGTGTTTGAGAGTTCATGGGAAGTTATATGTGGCGTATTTGCTAAGAGGATGGAAGGATATCTGATTACGCACATGTATCTATTTACGTATATGTATGGAGACTGCGGAGAATTAGAAGGGGATAGTAAGTCACTTACCAGGTTACCATCTTTGTTTTCTTCCAGAACTTCTAACCCCATGAGCAGTACGATTACCCGCGAACCATCAAGTAAGCTTGGGCAACAAGCCCAGAAGTACCCCTAAGTCATTGAAATCCATGATCTCCTGATTGTAGGGCCACAAGCCAGAATGCCACGATTTTGGGGTTTACGATTCACCCGGCTTACTGAGCTATGACTCCTTGGGTTTCCTGGGGTTCAACTGCAAAGCCTACTTTATCGAGTTGTCCCCGTTCAGCCGCAGATCAGGCAAATCTAACATGAGCCTCAAGGAATTGCTTAAGAGAGCTGCAGGACGACTATCAAGTGCGCGCAGAACAGCCAAAGGCACGCTTGAATGCCATGCTTCAGAGGTTCGGCTCTAGAGTTCAGAGCTGCTCTGCTCCACTTAGAGCCTGCCTACTGCAGTTGCCGCCGCCCCTGCTACCGCACGCCTGGAGTGTATGTTGAAGACTCTGGGTCTGAAGCTAGCCATAGGATAAGCGATCAAGTGGCGGCTGGTGTGCATCAACATGTTCCAGCAGCATCAGAGACCTGGACTTGAAGCCCAAGGAAGGAGATGAATGTCCGCCATCATGGGTCACAAGGTGTTTCATCATATTTGTAGCTTGTTAGGTACTATATCCTCACAGGTGCGGCCACCCCAAGAGCAATGGCCCAAGTGTAGCCCACAAAGCTCAAGCTTAGTGCATGTCGTGGCTTGGGACTTCGGATTAGTTTTTTTTTGAAGCAACTCCAGAAGGGCCTTGATGAGATGTCTTCGCCATGGCAAGTGTCTCTTATCCTGGTTCTGTGAGTCTATTCAGAGGGGGAAATTTGTGATTAGCGAAGGGGGAGGTTTTGAACGATCGGAAAGCTTTGAGGTGCAATCCTGTTCATTCTCCTTTCGCATTCCTTTCCACTAGAGCAGCTTCCCGAGGTTTAGCGCCTCCCAAGCCCCTATTTTCAGCGACCCTTTTGGACGATGCGCAAGGCTTGTACACGTGAGCCTGAGCTGCCTCCTGACTGCCAAGTTTTGATCTTTTTATGGTCAGGGTTGCTGAGAACCACCGTGGCTGCAAAACAGGGGCATGGTTTGGTACTGATGGGAGATCTGTGCGTTGGGGGTTGGGATTTGGGTTCCAAACTTGACTTGCCGTCTCGTGAGGGGATTGCACGTAGAAGCTCAGCGAAGTAAGGTTCAGCTCAGCAAAGTAAGGTTCACCTGGCTTTCGACCCGTTCTCAAATGAAGGACGTGCACTGCACGGTTAGTGCTAGTGTGAACTGCTCTGTCATGACGCCGGGAGGCAAGCAAGCAAGCCCTGCAAGCAAGAACAACTCCACAAGATCATGCGTAGCAGTCATCTGGATTCATGAGAGATAAGCCCCGAAGCTTTCAACCCTGAAGTGTGTGGCGCCCAGGCTCCCAGGAAATCTTGATCAATCCTAAAACCATTGACCACATTTGAGGCAATTGTTCTCTTGATCCGCGGAGGTGTCTTTGCCAGCCTTTTGGGTAAGTAGGCTCTTCGGGATGGGGTATCAGTCTGGTGTTATGGGTCAGGCAAGACTGCATTACCGGAGACTCAATAGAAAGGACACCCACGCCTTCATTGGGAGAGCCCACAGCTGACGCTTCCGCATGTCTCCTCAAGCTCCCACTTCTTCTGATGTGCACCACTCCTTGTCTAATACACCCAGTAATCAGGAAGTCCAGTAACCTGGTTCCTCTTCCTTGGTCTGGATGGGCAACGCGTTCGTACATCGGAAAGTTTGGCCTGTTACTCTCCACGCAGAGACTGAACCAACATGGTACAAGAAGAACACTAGCTAGACCCCTGCTGGCAAGACATGAGGCTTAAGTATGGAGAGGAAAAAGGTTGTCCGGTAATCGCAAACACAGGGTCGCCCTCCACCATGAAGCTTGAATTCTGACCAAACTTGTTGTGTGTTTTCGATTGCATCTGCTCATCCGAAGCCAGTCCCCTCCAACGTTTAGACCGTTAGACCCAGAACCAGCAGCCAAGGTTCTTCCCGGACATCAACTTCTATGTCCTAAAATGCATGTCTGACCTCAAGGCCTGAGGGTCCTAAGATTGCAGGAAGGAGAATGTGTGAGAATAGCGAAGGGAGCTGGTACGATCTTCCTTGGCGGGCAGCTTGTGAATCTTTCGCTTGAGGAGACTTGTGGTGTAAGGGCTAAGGATCAAACAAGGCTGCAAGTAGGAAATTTGCTCTACAGATGTGTACGCTCACCTACCGCGAGTCGCCCAGCAAGTATGAGTAGTAGTAGTGGTGGTGGCAGTCGTCGTCGTCGTCGTCGTCGTCGTCGTCGTCGTCGTAGTAGTAGTAGTAGTAGTCGTAGTAGTGGTAGTAGTAGTAGTAGTAGTAGTAGTAGTAGTGCGCCACGAGTGCTCAAGCAGTTGAGAGCCCCCCTTGCTGCAATGGCAGATAAATTGAGTCCGGTACTGCATTTGCAGATCCGTGCAAGGGAGATACTGACTGAACAGCTGGCTTTGGAGGGAGTTTCATCCAGGGCAATTGCGGATGCTGATGCATTGGCCAAGCAGTTATGGTCAGGCAACACAGCAGACGTCGTTATGTCCAACATTAAGGAGGTCCTGCCAGCAGATTCTTTCAGAGAACTTCTTGCATTCTGCAACCGAGAGTACCCCATCCTGTACTCAACACTTCCATCAGGCATCACAGGGAAGGCTTCAAGCTTTTCATGGTCTCAGTACAGCTCCGTTGCATTTGGAGACCCTGGGTTCGTTAGCAGAACATCCGGCACAGGATACACAGCTGCTTCCTCCTTCAAGGGGGCAGAACAGTAGCCACTCGTCTCGGTCCCAAGTCCGAGGGCGTCTGCATGGAGGTTCTAATACGGATACATCCTATGACGCTGGCGTGAGGGTTGACACCACCTCTGGTCTGTCTGGAGCCGCAACGGCAAACAAAGGGGAACGGCGCCGAAGAGGTAGCCATGGGTTACAAAATCGTGTTGGCAAGCGCTCCTTTAAAAGGGCAATTGCCCGCGCAAAACTTGAAGGTCAAACTTTTTACAGAGGCAGAATTCTATATCCACATGCATCATGCTCCTGCACCTCGTGTCAGAGCAGCTACACAGCAGGCAAGGGTTCGGGTCTTTAGCTGGAACGCTCCCGGCCTTTCAGCCGAGGCAAACGCTGAGTTGGAGCACTTTCTCCAAACCTCAAATTATGCCATTGCGCTGGTTCAGGAGACACATTGGTCCACCAGTGGCGAGTGGAAGAGAGGAGACTGGACGTTTATCCACAGTGCTTCGCAGCGGCCCAGACAGGATGGCGTCATGGTGGCCATCCGCACATCCATGTTAACCTCGGAGGAGGTACTGTGGCAGGAAATCCACCCCGGCAGGCTTCTGAGGGTCCGGGCAGTGCTAGATCAACAACAATGGGACATATTTTCGCTTTACCAGCACGCTATGTCAGCAGGGAGTGCGTCAGACAAAGACAAACTTCTGTCGAAGCGAAACACAGTCTGGAAAAAGCTCGACAAGGCCATTCATGGCACGCCTTATCGATCTATGATACTGCTTGGGGGCGACTTCAACACCAGCCTTGCTCCGCATCCTCCCAATGTGGGACATGGCATCCTGCAGGGAAGCACTGCGGCAGATTTGGAGCAGGAGCGTCTACTTCTCAATGAGTTTTTCTGTAGGCACAGACTCTCTGTCTTGAACAGCTGGGGCCGTCAACAAGCTACGTATGAGCGTCCGACTGGAAACACACAGATTGACTTCCTTGTTGTTAGGCAGCAGGTTGCGGACAGCAGCGCAAAGCAAGCAGGGCCGGTGGACAGTGGTCTGGCTGCGTGGAGACGCGCCGGGCATAAGCTTCTAGGTGGGAATCTGAGGGCCACATGGAAGCCCTGGAAGGAGGCGAGTGCAAATCGGACGACGAAGCAGGCAAAGCCGGCAGCGGATCCCAGGGAGAAGTCTATTGTTGCCCTTCGAGCTCTGGTCAAAATGAGGTGTCCTGGTCGTGAAGCAGCACAGAGGCTTCCCCCTCTGGCTGGAGCCCAGGAAGTTGAGTGCCACTGGAAACTTCGGAAAATGTTGAAGCAGGTGGGCGGGGTTCTGATCCTCAAGCATGCTTTTCGGGCTATGGTTCTTCATGCAAAGGAGCAGCGGGCGCATAGGGAACTGAAGAAGGCGTGCAGGCAACGGAAGCGTGCCAGGTTGCTAAGCTGTCTGCAGCAGATTGAGCACGCATCTGAGAGAGGCGATTGCAAGGCTTTTGATACTGTCGTCAAGCTGGTTTTCCCTAAGCCCTTTGTCCCTAAAATCAAACTCCGTGATGAGCATGGGATGACGCTGACAAGGCCTCAAGAAGGGGAGCTACTGCGCAAACATGCTGCGAAACTATTCCATGCAGACACCGTGACCCTTCCATTGCTCGAACCGGCCCCTCCTGAAGTGTTCTCGAGACAGCGTTGGGAATGGGCCATCATGCAGCTTTGCAGCTTAAGAAGGGCAAGGCGGTTCCTGCTGGATCGGCCCAAATTACAACCTGGCAGACCGCATCACAGGAGCATTCCATCAGCTTGGAGGCCATCTGCAGAGATACGTTGTGTAGTGGCAGACCGTTTGTTCCTAGTCTTTGGACTCGGGTTCAGCTTGCCTGGTTGTGCCTAAGCCTGGTAAGACTCCTAGTTGTCCGGAGCATTTGCGTTCCATTGGACTAATGGGGGTGGACACGAAGGCTTTCATGGTTATATTCAAGTCGGAAGCCCATCCTTACATCATGAGCGCACTGCAGCACACGCCTCAATTCGCGTATAGATCTGGAGTCAGCACTATCGATGCTATTCAACGGGTTGGAGCCCATTGTAGCTCGGCGCGGAGAGATATTGAGAGCACTTCCACTTCTCACCTCTCCGAGCTCTTAGGCGAACAAATACCCGAACTGATTGGTGGCCTGGCCTTGAGTCTCGACTTGTCGAAGGCTTTCGACTGCCTAACCTTTTCGGAGATGGGCGAGGCGCTGGCCTCCGCGGGCATGCCGGAGTACCTTGATCAGCAATCGGTCTGTGAAATCGTGCGCGGCGCTTTTTGCTCAGCTGTACAAAAGAAGAGGGGCCTACGTCAAGGCTGCCCGGCGGCGCCGATCATTTACTCGGCTTGGACTGCATTGCTATGCAGGAGGCTCGCTGCGGCGTTCGGAGAGGGCTGGGGTGCGAGAACCATGACGATTTTTGCAGATGACAAAATCCTTTGTTGGCGGGTGCGAAGCCCTAGAAAAAGCCATGAGCCAAATCAGCACTGTCCTGGATGTTCTCGACAAAGCGTGCGTGAAGGTCAACATCAGCAAATCTGAAGTTCTGATGCTCCTCCGGGGTAAGAGAGCCGACGAGGCCAGAAGAAGATTTGGATGTGTTCGTGGAGGGGAAGACCATTTACGCATACCCTGTGCGGGGAGTAGCGCATACTTTGCCATCAAATCGCAAATTCGATATCTTGGTGTTGTGCTCTCCTATGGTGCTTTTGAGACACAGACTGCTATCTTCCGCTGTGGCCAGGCTAAAGCTGCTTTCGGACAGCTTCGCTCTGTGTTACGCGCAGGCTCATGCCTTACCAAGGCTGATCGGTTACGAGTTTACAGATTATGCGTTTGGTCTGTGTTGGAGTACGGGCTCATAGGAGTTGGCCTTGATAAGAGGGCTTTGGACTCAGTGCGCTCAACAGTTGCTGGACAGCTCCGAAAAGTATTTCGCATCTATGGCAAAGGCATTACAAACCGGCAGGTATTTCAGCAGTCGGACATTGACCCTGAGAAGCTGCTTTTGAGTCGCATGGATAACAAACTTGCAACGATGCCCGAACACAACGTGGATATCTTGCAGGCGGTCCGTGCTAGACTATGCGGAGTCCAGGGCAATCTTCAATCCATCATTGAGGCAGGGGACAGTTCCCTGACACCACACGTGGAGGCCAGCGCTGTTTCATGTCCGGTTTGTGGTTTATACTTCGCTAACGAGATGGGCCTCAACATGCACATCAAAAGCAGTCACCCACAGGTTCATGATGATTCCAGAGTGCAGTTCGTCAAGGCCAGACATGCAGTAAACGGCATACCCCAATGTTTCTTCTGCCTCAAGATGCTTTGTGATCACCACTCCCTGGAGAAGCAAATCACAATGGGTGGCTGCTCCGTGATTAAGGCAGCGATTAGTAACGGCCAAACTCTCGAGAGCCTAGAAGCAGAGATCGCACAGCAGCACAGCGCCGCACCGCCGCAGGTACCGGAACCAGTTCTCGAGCTCAATCAGGAGGAAATCCTACTGAAGGACAAGCACCCCATGTATTTTGCCAGTCGCAGTCAGATTCCGCTCCTCTCTGACAGCGTATGCAAAATTGGTTCCAGGTGCATCTTATGTGGACAGATTCTCTTGGACAAGGCTAGGATCAAAACCCACTGGAGGAAGGCACACCCTACTGCATGGAGATTAGCATCGAGCGAAGCCCTTCGAGTTTGTGGTCGCCTCAAGTCAATATTTCGGAAGCCGTGCCAGTTTTGCAAGAGCCCCGCCAAAAATTCGAATTTACATGCTACGCAATGTTCTACGCTCTTCCAGGTATGTGCTGGACAAATTCTCCAGGCATTCGACCACACTGACGCTGCAGAGGCAGATGTCAAGCTCCCCCAAGTTAGGAGTAGTGCGGTGACGCCAGCGTGCAAGCAGGTCGACATGCATGCTTCTCCCTTGGCGACTGCTTTTCGAGCTGGGGCTACTGCCTCTGCTTCTGTCCCAGACCCTGATTTCGCATGCCCAGACAAGTCTTCTGCCTCGCGCAAGCCCAGTGACACCAGGATCAAATCCACTGCTTCATCGACTACCACGCTGGCGAAGCCCTCATCTTCGGCAGGCACCGTCAGGCAAACCTCCATTCTTCGCTTTGCGGCTACCGCTGGACAGCCCGCAGGAAGGAATGAGCCGCGCATTGCCGATGCGAGGCAACCATGGCTACTCCAGCTCAGGCTTCAAAATGCGCATCAGCTGTGCTATGTCAACTCAAGTGCAACAGCAATGCTTCACATACTATGCTTGGTTCAGTCGACGGATCTTCGCTCTCTAGTTGCGCTTTGCAAACAGGCGGCCACTGCAGGAACTGCACTTGCGCTTCATTCCCAACTGGTTGTGCGAAGCCTGGCCCCGAGATGGCAGTTCAACGCAGAGCAGAAGGATGCGTCTGAGTTTCTGATGCAATACATACAGGTTTCGGCAGCTACATGGTCACGCTGGGAGTCCAGACGCATTGAAGACGGAGCACCCAGGATTACAGATTATGGGGGTAGAATGCTATTTACTGAGATGCTTTCTGAGGATCATGTCACCTTGTCTGCCCTGCTCAGCAGATGGAGTCAAGGCCACTCGATTAGCGGTGTAGCGGAGGAGAGAAGCGCCTTGGTGGTTCAGCTGGGGAGGTACGTACAGGGAAGAAAGAACACCACGCTGGTCGATTTCGAGCACGTCGTGGAGGTCCCGACCTTTGTGGAGGGTGTTGAGCAGCGGCAGAAGCTTTACATGGTCCAGGCAGCCATAGTCCACAAAGGCCAGATGCCTACGTCGGGCCATTACAGATCTCTGCTTCGACTTGGGCAGATGTGGGGGTTCTCAGATGATGGGGTACCTGCACAGATTGTAAGACTGGATGAGCACCACCAGCGAAACGCTTATGTGCTGTTGCTGGTCCCCATAGCTCAAGCATAGCTGGAGGTTGTTGTGCGGCGCAGCCATGTCTGAAACGATGGATCTGGTTCAACAGCAGGAGTTGGAGTTCTTCGCTATGATGCTCCCAGGCAACAAGCACCAAGCTGCGGCTGAGGCAGAGGAGGGCGCTGCGCAAAAGTACAACAGGCCCAACGAGAAGGGCGGACAAGGAAGAGGGGGCGGGAAGGGCCGAGACAACCAGGAGCGGAAGCACGACAAGCAGGCTGACCAGCAATGGGGCAACTGGAGCTGGGGACAGAAGGAGGGCGGCGGCCAGAACGGCAAGCGCATTACTGCTCTTGAACAGCAGGTGGGTCTATTGACTCGACTCACCCTGCGCCACGAAGATGCGGTTACCCTTACGCGCTGCGAAGTCTCCTTCGTAACACACGCCAAGCTGGGAATTGACGCGGGCGTAGTGCCGCAGCTGTTTCGTGTTCAGTCTACATGGAGAGAGCTCAAGAAGAGCTCTCCAGAGAAGCTGGGCAAAAGCATGCGCTCCACACTCGTATTGTGTCTTTTCCGTGAGATCCTCAACAGGGTTGAGAAGCTTCCGCAGGATCCAGTTGCGCTCAAGGAGTTTACCTCTAACAGCTGGATCTCCCAAGATGCTCAATTTTGGCCCTTTTTGCAGTACAATGCAGAATCGAAGCTGCTGGTACCTGAAAAGGAAAAGCCTGGCCTTCATACCGATGCCCTGGTCAAGCACTTGAAGGCTGTCATAGAGCTTTGTGTTCACGATCATGCTCTGGCGCGGTTTCATCCTATCCGCCCCATGGGAGAGGATGGCTGGGGGCTGGGGGCAACCTTGTCTTTCTCCTCCAAACTCTACCACAGACGGAGCCAGAACGCTTTGTGGTCATTTTGCTGCCCTTTGCCACTCCAGCGTGATGCAATTGTGCGGCTGTTCTCTGAAGAAGGACCGCGCGCAAAGGTCCAATCTTGCTGTGCAGGTGTCTAAGCACCTAGGATAGTTTTTCTGGGCCAGGTGATTTTGCGTTCTTGCAGTATGCCGAAGCGCACAAGCTGCCGAATTAGTCCGGATGCTTTCAGCTGCAAAACTTCAGTCTTCGGCTGATGCCCATTGCTACAGCGTCGTTGTTGCAGACATGCTTCCTTCAACTGGCAGTGGAATCCTGACCCAGGTTTTCGACATTGGACACAACGCTCAGTGCCCCATGAATGCTGTACTGTTTCACTGGTGCGATGAGCAACATGTTGCAACACTGGACGTGAAGTTTTCAGCCATGGCTATGCGGTACGTTTTTTCAGTGGCTCGAAATTGCTGTGCAGCATGACTGAACAGGAGTGGCTGGAGCTTCTTGAACTGGAGGCGCCGTCCATACTGGGCGTTTGCCACCCAGCTGCTCCGGTCCTGGATGTTTCTGAGCCATCGTTCTGCTGGGAGAGCTCCGAATCTGAGTCATGCGAGTCAGATCCCTCGCCGATCGCATCACTTGCCGGTGATAGCTTACAAGGATACTCGCCTTCTCCTTTCAGGGCGCCAGTAGAAGACATTGGGTTCAACCTTGCAGTGAGTTTGGAAGCCATCCCGGAGCCAACGCCTCAGTTCAGCGAGGCCGAGAACTTTGCTGTTGAGATGTTGCGGCATCAGTGGGCCACAGGGTCCAGCCTACTGCGTCTGATGGAACTTCTTCCGGTTACCATGCGCCCCTTTCAGGCTGATGGTGATCATGCATCAGAGGTCAACTCAGGCGCTTTCAGCACTGGAGCATATGTGTATTCGTCCCAAGTTGGACTAATGCTGCGTGTGAGACAGTTCCGGGCTGTGACACATCTGCTCGCCTCGCTGGTAAGGAGTCTCAACCCTGACCACTACTACAGCTCCGTGAGCCTGCTACTTAACACGCGCTCAGCGCCGCATCGCGACAGCAACAACCACCCCAGCTCCGTTAACATGGTTGTTCCACTTAGTGGCTTCAGTCAGGGGCAGATCTGGGTGGAACTTGGTGGCGGAGATTTTGAAGTCAATGGGGTCCGGGGCAGACTCCTGGAGGTTACGAGACCCTACGTGACATTCCAGCCAAAGCAATTGCACTGCACCATGCCTTGGGAAGGCGCTCGCCTGATCCTGGTTGCATATCACATTCGAGCTGCGCATTTGCTAACGCAGGATGATAAGCTCCGTCTTGAGGTGCTTGGTTTCAGACTCATTCCGGAACGCTAGCAGGGGCAGCTGTGCTGGAAAAAAAGCTCCTGGCCATTGGCACAGAGACATGCTGGCGCCACATGCTGAAGTGTCTGGGTACAGGTACCTGCGCTGAAGACTGAGCTCCCTTGCCTACTGTATATGCTGTATATACACACTGTACATTGGCGTATTTGTGCTGTTAATAGCGTGACCTACGGCCATTGGACTGTACACTCAGAATTGCCGCTGGACGCAGGGCATTCTGTGGCTGTCGGGCACTGCTACGGGCAGTGTGCAGTTCATATGAGGTCTCGAGACGTCGATTCCTCTGTCGTGACGGGGTCATGGGTGTATATAGTTATTGCATTTTTGGTAATCTGCCTCTGTAAACTTTTTAGTGATTGCGTATCCTTCTTGTTTTCAGTTTGGAAGTTTGGGCTGCTGTTTGCTACCGGCACGGGCTCATTCTTCAACTTTTTATGTAAGTCGCTTGGTCCTACTGGACGGACTTGCGGACCCCGCTTAGTGGGGTGCTGCCCTGAGCAGCCGGGCTAAGCTCGCCGGCACGCTAGGGAGTCATCTGACTTTCGCGATCGAGAGAGAGAGTAGTAGTAGTAGTAGTAGTAGTAGTAGTAGCAGTAGTAATAGTAGTACTAGTAGTAGTAGTAGTAGTAGTAGTAGCAGTAGCAGCAGCAGCAGGATGAGGAAGAGGAGTAGTAGTGGCAGTAGTAATATTCGTATGTTTATTCCTACACTCAGCATTAGCAGCCGTGGCTGCCGTACCTTTATTCCACCCTTTGAGGTCTTTCTTAAGAAGCACATCATATCATTTTGCAGCATGAGCCTGGACTGGCTGCTCCGCAAACAGTATGCTGTCACAGCATCAAGCCTAGTCTTCATCTTCGCCTCCAAGAAGTTCTCTCTACCCTCTCCCCTCTGTTGCAGGTAGACGCAAGGGAAACCAAACCTTAGGCGCTTGATGGGCAGTGGAACATGCAGAGCCATCCGATATCATGGACTTTGTGCGAATACAGTTATCGAAGGCAGTTACACTGGCCTTAAAGCGGGCTGCTGCAATCTGAAGCTAGCTCGTATGCAACCGTCTCTACTCTGCAACATCAAAGAATTCAGATGTTGGCCCACCAGTCGGCTTCTCAAGCTTATTTCGCCTTCAAGACAACCGCGCCAATGAACAGATTCCCTGAATTGTATTGTCACTGATATTTGGCTCCCTCGAGTTCCCATTTTGAGCACCGTCTAGAATGTTTGCTTCAAAGTCATGTGGCGTGAATGGAGCCTGAATAAGTTGCAAGTGGGAGGTTATACCATCGCGCGTCGTATTACCCTGACAATATTCCTGCACAACAACTAAACTTCACTAACCCTTGGTCCTCTCAGCAATCCCAGGGCCTGCCAATCTCATTCTATCTCATGGAGGGGTGTGTAGTAACATTAGTCACTAGGACATCTAAATATTACGTTCCTGCAGAGGCTTAGGACAATCCAAGCCCCCCCTTTACACAAGCATTCCTAATTCGGGCCGCTGCGTCTTGCCTCAAACTGTCCGTGGCATCAGCTGACAACGCTGGACAGGCTGGGCATGGGATATAGGTCAGCTCGCCATAGTTAATTTGTGTAGCGCTCCTGCAGAAGCTGTTGCAAAGACCACCTTGAACTTTGAACGTCAAAAATGCAGAATCCCAAAACTCTCAGCTTGCACATGGATGATCAACCTCTGGATAAGCCTGATGTTGGCTTTGTTTTGCAAGTTGTGGGTGGAACCTTCGTGAAGCCTGATCCAGGTTTGAGAGGTTAGGGGCAGAGGCATTCTTCGGGTGCGTGGGTCAGATTGCTTTGGACTAGACCCTGCATGGCTTTCATGACCTGCATGGCTTTCATGACCTCCCTCACTCAGGAACTGTGAATTTTGGCATAGTCATTCAATTCAGGTTTTCAGTTCCTAAGCACTTGACCCTGTGTTTCAGTACTCTAGGTGACTGTAGGCTTTCCTGTTGCAATGCTTGTGCTGAGCATTCTTCTATTAGCTGGTCCTCATTCTTGAGAATCAGATATTGAGATGGCTCCCCGCGATCTCAATTGGTTGTTTTAAGCGAGTTGACGCTAGACCTCATTGGATTTACTGGATGCAGGCGTCTGCAGAGCACGACAGCGATTGCGACTGGGACCGTGAGTGCGACCGCGACCGCGACTGCGACGGCGACTTCGACTGCCGAGAGCGACGGCGCCCGCAACTGCTGTGCCGCCACCGCTGCTATTTCTGCTGCTGCCCGGCCAGCGGTGCTGCAAATGCCACCACCGCCGCCGCCACCGTCACCACAGCCGCCGCGGCGTCGGCGGCGACTGGGACTAAGGGTTGTTGGAACATTGACATGATCTTCTGCGCCTTGGGGCTCGGGAGTCCAAAGCAAAGGAAAGAAACTTATGAAATTCATCCAATGAAGTCCCACATTTTAAACAGCACAAGCCCTGAACCGTAGCAGCTGGCACTTTGGTTTCTTGTCCGATCGAGGCGGCGGCAAGAGCGCCTTAGCAAGCAGGTCGAGGTTGTCCTTCAAGGTTTGAGGGGCTATGATACTATGAACATGAAGGCAGGAGTACTAAAGTAAGGCCGGCAGTTATGCTTGAAACAGTACCTAGAGGTGCTGAGGTGTGAAGTTGAGTCCAGGGTCGTTTTTCCCTTAGGTCGCATCAGTGTGTGTTCCTAGACTGGGGCTTTCTGCGATACTGTTGGTCCCCATACTCTTGGGTTTTCTTTATGATCTCAGCAAGCCCTCACTTACACCTGCGCTTTGTTGAGATACTCATGCTCGTAGATTTTAGGACTGCTCGGAGCTTGTGGCTTAGCCTGAAATTGAAAGTCACAACTTGTAGGCCTGATGGCGACTCTGAGGCCTATCCCGAAGATCAATTATTAGGTCAGAATGATAGGGCGCTTGGTTTGGATTCTGTAAGCTCGCTATAGAATCCTAAAGTGGCGAAACAAGTAACGCAGTGTTCTTAAGCTGTCAACCCCAAGGTCCCCAACCTCAACCAGAAGTGTACTGGTACGCGTCACATGTCCAAGGGGATTCACCCATTCAACCTCTGCCAGCTAGCTTTCAAGTACATGTTCAATGTGTGCACCATTTCCTGAGGCTGGAGCCAGACCTCCAAATAGCCACCAAATCCATCGTTGCTAAAGATTAGCTGGAGATGAGCGGGTCAATACCATGCCCGTGGAATCCCGTCGAACGATTCGCATTGGTACCAGCACCCTTTGCAGGCCTTGAGCTTCATAATCAAGTCCAGATTCCGTGCTGAATGCCAGGGGCTCCTGCGCCCAACCTCCCCAAAGGGCCCATATAAGTCCCATGCTCGGTAAATGGCCATACTCAGGATCAGCATCCATTATTTATGCCTCTCCGCGCATTAGGTGCCGCATCCATTCTCTCATTTCTTGACCCAAAGCCGGAACCCTGAGTTCTGAACATCTTGATTCCCAACCCCTACACCCTGCACACTTTGAATCCAGAACCCTTAGTCCTAGGGGGGAAGCTCTCGAGGGTGCA
>CAJNIZ010009779.1:20028-58396 GCA_905231905.1 Symbiodinium pilosum
TGCGCGCTGGAGAGCTTTTTTGGAGTGCGCGCTGGAGATAAAAAGGAGTGCGCGCTGGAGAGCCCTCCCGTCCTAGGCCTTAACTCCTAAACCTTGAATAGATAGCACCTTGGATCCTACATCCGTGAATCCTAAACACCTCAAGTCCTAAACCCTAAATCCTGCACTCCTTAACCCTAAGCCTGACACCTGAACCCTGATTTCTGATCCTAAACAGCATGAATGCAAATCCTTGGCAATAGAAATCCTAAACTCCCAACTTGAAATCCTAAGCTTAAAGTCTGAAACTCCAATGCCTAGACACTAAGCATCTGCCGCCTTCAATCCTAAGCCCTATGTAAATGCTGAACTCCAGATTCTCACGCCCTAATCCTGAACATGTTCACTCCTCAAACGTAAGCCCCGAAATAAACACTGAAAAACCCTTAAAGGGAACCCAAGTCCTCTTGCAAGCAAGTTTCAGGTCATGCCGTTGCGTGCGCCGCTATTTCGTGGCTGGGACCGGGGCTCAGGGTTCTTCCCCCTTTGTCAGGGTTTAGAGTTCACGGAGCTTGGCGTAAGGGTTCAGGTGTTGGGGGTGTGGGGCTTGGTGTTTTGCAGTTTTGCGGTTTAGGGCCTAGGTGTTTAGGTTCAAGTCTAGCGGCTATGCACTCTAGACTGTGATCTGCGGTGATGTCGTACAGCTTGTTTTTGGAAGCGTGTAAGGATGGATCAGCTATTGAGGATGATCTGGAGATTGTGCAGGAGAGTTGGGATTCTCGCCTGGGTTTCATAGATTTCATCGAAATGAATTCAGGGAGTTGGCATTTCAGGCTTTCAATTTTCAGAGTTATGGGGTGGCTTGAGGGTCTACATATACAAGTGAATTTCAAGCACTGAGTCAGTACGCAAGCAACGGTACAAGTACATAGATGTGTATATATATATATATATATGTTTTTTTTTTTATATGTGCACTTAGCATCATTCATCGGTATTCATCTTCATCCTAAGTGGATAAGTCAGGTGATCTTTGGAGCTCCGGTATGGACAGAACAGAGCTCCGACGGAAGCTGAGTAGGTAAACCCATTTTGGGAATAACTACCAACGTAATTCCTGTAGAGTCGACTTCCAGCAGTTGTTTTTTTTGGCATTTTGGCTTACCAAAATAGGGTACGAGAGGGTATCACAGAGTTCTGCAACGGACTGTAGAAAGGACTACTCAAGGTTCTTCAGCAGTGCGGGCCCCTGTTCCAGCTGACAACGGTAGTTGTCCTAGTTATAACCCCGCTAATGAACGCCATGAAGTTTCAAGTACAGCTATCAAAATGCTCTCTCGAGACCAGCCTACATTCTCGAGGTTGCAATTCTTCCTTGAGAGCCTGTCAGGTTGGAGCCATGAACAGGGATCCGGAAATTTGCAGGTGTCGGGTCCCTTATTGTAGGGGTCCCCATGCTAGGCTTCGTTGTCAGCATGCAAGGGTCACTTGTCACTCAAACAATTGGTGGCGCAAACAGTGCGTCCGCTTGCTCTTCTTGCGTTCCAACTGCATGCCGCCTCAAGCCTCTGCCTGTAACCTACACCTCAGCTGCTCCCCCGGCTGGGACCCGAAGTATCTGGATGGCTATTATGCTCTATGTCCCTAGAGTCCTTTGCAGTACAACCTCTTGAGCTTTTCAATCAGAAGCTCCGTTTTCGACTTCAAATGGCACCTTTTGTCTGCTGCCCAGGCTGGCGCTGCACCGGCTAAGCTGAAAGCAAATGGCACATGTCCAAGCAGTCGGTTTTTCTGCGAACGAAACTCTCGTGTTGAGGTACCCTGGGTTGGGAACCCTAAGTATATAAAGGGATTTGTTCAATGAATTCTTAGGGCTCACCTCCAGAAACTCTTGCAGTCCTTCGGTGTTGGAGCCATCTCTTTTCAAGTGAAGCTCAGAGGTTATTTTTGCCATCAGCTGCTGCCTGTCTGAAGCCTCCATCAACAGCTTAGTCCGATGGCAATTGAATTAGGATTGCGGATTCGGGATTCCGGATGTAGGATTGAGGTTTTCGGATCAAGGGCTTTGAATCTTGTAGGACACAGGCAGATAGATTGCTACAATGATCCTGGGCCGAACAAGCCCAATACCTTCAGCACAAGCTCCGGCATGGGGCCTTTGTGCCAGTGAGTCGCACAAAGAAGGTGTGGTGAGTGCAGAGCAAGCTGCCCACACTGTGCGGTCGTGGATCGAAATGCATCTGGACCGAAGGCCGCGATGTTTTCCTGCCTTGGGATTGCGGGCTGTGGGGTCCTTGCCCAGCTTTAGATGTGGGGTTATTTACATATCTTCCAGATTGAATGCGTCATGGAGGCAGCGCATTGAGTCAATGTGGCACATCCTACTTGGCCACCAGGATCGGGAAACAGGAAGTCCGGCAGTAATCAGGACCAAGATTGCATGACCCCGGAGTTGTTGAGGGCAAGCAGTGGACAGGGATCAAGATGATCTTTAACGTTCTTTGATCTCTCACGTTGGCAGGCAAAGGGATGTTCCATGGTCAGTCCAGCCACGGTGGCACTTGTTTTGTCTGTTGAAACATTAAAAGTGGGAAAGGCATGAGACCTCAAATCCTATCCCCACAGCGCTTGACCTACAGTCCCCAAACTACTCAAGGTGCCAGACCTGCACCCTACGGCCTCGACTTCGAAGAGGGACAGGACGAGGCGGGGGCTTGCTGATGAGCTATGCTTCACGGTCAGGCTCTAGACGTTTGAGTTTGAGGGCTTCGGCTGTTGTGCAGATTCCTCTAACATGAGCCCCTTATAGGGGCTTTATTATTTGGTGGGTATGTTGGGATGAAATGGTTTAGGGGTTTCTTAAGCGTTTTGGAGGGCCTTCCGTGAGCTGCAGCTGGGGGCAGTGCAGGACCACAATTGGGCCAAGTAGTTAGGTAGAACAGAGTTTCAGGTTGGGGGTTTAGGAGTGTGCAGGTAGAGGAGGTGTTGTAAAGGAATGTATTTAGGAACCCTTTATAGGTTGCTAGAACATGTTTGTGCGCCGGTGAATTATCAGTTTGGATGTGCTTGATGCGATGCCAGTCAGTTAACATCTGAACCCAGATCTGGGTTCAAAAATACACCACCAGGTGGCATTCCTGATGAAGCGGCTACCGAACAAATAAGCCACAGGTTCTCGACAAACTCTAGGCAGGCTGTGTCGGTAGAAGTGTCCAAGTACTTCGTATGAATTGGTCAAGAAGCTGAATCTTGCACGCGTGACCTCTTCCATAAACATCTGCCTCGCACAAATCAATGTGGAAACTCATCAAGCAATCATCTACAAGGGGACTTTTTTTAGCGCCTTTCCAGAGTTTCGTGAGAGCCTTGCGGAGGGTGCATCGCAAACGCCCTTCCTGAAGCTGCGTTGCAACTGATGTCTTAGCTCTGAAAGCACCCACACCATACCTGGCAGCCATACGTCTTTATTGGGGAAAAGATTGGAGTTCATGACAGTTTTAGGCGGGATGCCTTAGAACCCATACTGAAAATCTATGATTCGTTCATGGAACATTGTTGCATTGTTCTTGTCTCGGTGTTCAGCAGTACCAGCACTACGGCTCGTGCTGTTTGGTTACGGCTCATGTTGGCATTCTTTTCAGTGCAGCTCCTATGTGCCTCGCAGGCAATGATGAAACGTATCATCGGGTGATTCATGTCATCGGACTCGTATAGAGAGGAGCCATAGCCATCCTTTGTATGACTCCCTATTAAACACACTCAGATGTCGCAGTGACATCAGGGCTTGAGTAGCACGGTGCGCGACACCTTTCTCGAGGGCTTCTCTGAGGACCGGATCAGTCTATACGTGCAGTCTTGTAGTTCAGGCTTCGGGGATTTGCGGCTTAAAGCTGCGGGAGTGATTGATCAGCATGTCATACAGGTTTTCTGGTCAGGAATTCGAGTCTAGGGTGATCGGTCAGAAATTCGGTTCGGGCCTCAGGGCGTGTAAAACGGGATGGTTTAAAGTTGCATCTTCAGGCCCCGAAAGAGGATGTCAGTAGCTCTCAGTGCTGAGCAAGGCAATGCTTTTGCTGGTGGCTGCATCGCCTCACGAAGCTGTAGGTGAAAAAAGACAGGGGAACAGAAGTAGTCGTCTGGGCACACCAGGGCCAGGTTGAGCGGCCAGCAATGTAAACTTAGCAGGACTGGGCGGGATCCTTACTGTAGGAGCTCTTTGCGTTGAAAAGCGATCCATCAATTTGAGCAACTTCCAGTAGCAGCTTGAGGCTGTGGGGTTGCACCCCGGCGCAAGGTCAAGCCCGACACTTTCTTTAGCCCCTACTCGGCACTAGGTTCATGTACGAAGATAGTTGTTGATTGTAACCCCTTTCAAAGCCGTATGTGACCAAAGAACTTAGATTGACACCCCCCCGTCTAAAGATGTTTGAGAATGGCAAGGAGCGAGCTCGAAGGCAGGGGGTTCAGCTTTGTGTACCTGAGCTGGAAGAGCTCTAGAAGCAGTAACCCCGGAAAGCCACTATGAAGCCCGAGGCAAGGGTCAAGTGAAGCAAATGCATTTTTAACGAAGCTGAATGTGTGCAAGTTGGGAGTCAGAGGGCACAGGTGAAGCTGCGAGGGTTTGATAATGGCTTATTTTTGCTTGTTGTATTTCAGGCTGCGCCTCCTTTCTCGCTTCCTACCTCTACAACTGCAGTTGCTGCTGCTGCTGCTGCTGCTGCTGCAGCAGCAGCAGCAGCAGCAGCAGCAGCTTCAGCCACAACAGTAGCGGCGGTCATGGTGGCAGTGGTGATAATGACAGCAACATTAGCAGCAGCAACAGTGGCGTCGGCAGGAGCAGCAGCAGCGGCAGCAGCAGCAGCAGCAGCAGCAGCAGCAGTAGTAGCAACAACCACAATGACGGCAGCAAGAAGAACAGTACGATAAGCAACACAACGTAGATCAACATAGCTTAAAATGCAAGGAACGTCAGCATCCGCTCGTGACATAATTATCTCTCCAATTTGTCCATCCGATCTGCGTACTGCAGGCTTCCAAAACAGGGAAGGTCAAGTGTTGGCATGGTTGGACATTCATGGCACTAGACTCGTAGCCTTTCAAACTGGTCTCCTCCAGGCTCCTTTGCTTGTCCAAGCCAGTGTCACTCACAACAGCAGCATTGCAGGCTCTTTGAGTTGACCGCTGCTGGCGTTGTGCCTAAGGCCTGTGTCGTGACTCTTGCTACAGGTATTTTTTTATTTATCTCAGTAGCTGGTTTCTTTGATTAGGATTGCTGGTTCTGAGTGGGGGACAAGAGAATGGATCCCGGCGGTCATCCCTTCCTCTTAAATTGAGCATGTCCGCAGATCATTCTTTCACTGCTGGCCAACAACAAGGAAGCTTTGGTCCGAGGGTTTTGCGTTTTTTTGGGCTGGCAGTTTGGGCCGTGCGGTTATTTAAGTAGGCTTGGCTTCCAATGATTTCAATCGCTCGTTTAAGCCCTATCGACAACCATACGGTGGGGACGATAGGACAGGACCAGGGTATAACTCGTGTGGTTTCGTGCTGATGTGTACGGCTTCCATGGCCATCCACGATCTTTTTGTGGGCGTGGTTCAGCCATGGGCCAGTTGCGGCCATCAGCACGGATTCATGCTGGATATCCATCCACAACCGCCGCCATGCCCATAATTACAGTATACTGTGCACGAAGCCCTCTGATCAGATCAGACAAGCGGATAGTTCTGACTGAAGCCCTCCAAGATATTGCAAGCATAAGCACCGCGAGGAAACTAAGTTCTCCCATGCGCCGCACAAACTACCGACATATGACATTTAGCAACCGGAGCGGACGTGCAGCTCTTTTTCCGAAGCCTGCAAGTCAAGGCTCTGTGTTTCAGCTTCTTAAACGAATGGGTATAGGAATCTGACTCATCGGAGATGCGACATTTGCATGCGTTATACTTCACAGGCTCCTGTCCGTGCTCATTCTTGGAGTCAGCCAGTGGGGATGCCAACATGCAGGAAGCAACTCAATCGGACTTCTTGCATAGCATGCTCACAGTGAATTCAGCGAGCGCCTGAGCAGAGGCACTTGGAGTAATGATGCGTAAGGCTGCCCAAATGGGAGATGCCACAGGGTACAAACCGTCAGAACAGGATACCGCAGTGCAACCCTATGTATTAATGAAGGTTTGAACTTCATCCTTTAGGGCGAAATAACTGGCCCGTTTCAATCTCCTGTCGCGCTGGATCTTGCTGGTTCCTTCGTCGTCAGCCACGAAAGAAGCATGGGCGGACGCGGGTAATTTGTTACAGATCGTATCCAATTTTTAGCTGCAAGAGTATTCATAGCGGAAGTAAGAGGAATATTAGCCTCAGCAACAAGAGTTGTGGCAGTGAGAGTATCAGTAGTGATATTCACGACATAAGTGAAGGACACACATGATCAAGGAACCTATATCGCGATACGTTGCAGTAGATTGTAGTGAACAAGCTTTGAGGGCTGAAGCGGCGTACAGTCAATCGTGTACAAATGTTGCTGATGCAAATGAAATCCAGTGTTATTTGTCACGCAAAACCTACATGAGACCTGGTGAGCCGCAATCCAACTGCTACACTGAACTGAAGAGTTTAGTGCGTTGATGTTTTCCCAGCATAGCTATAAAAATTCTTTTCTTGAAAAAGGATGATTGACTAACAAGCCCTGACACACCCAGCGCAATCACTGACATTGTGTTAAACACCGGGTGGTCCGTCACAACCTTCAACTGAACAGTTGAAGGCCCTTTTGAATCCAGCGTTCGTTTCCCATGGTTGAGTCACACACCATTACCAGAAGCTCGCTGTCCAACCATCAAGTTTACATGTTTAGGAGCATTGGAGCCCGAAAGAAGTCACACAGAAGTTCTTGTTATGATCGCGCCCCAGGCCCGCGAACTTGCGGCGTACACGCCACAAAAGCAGCATATACAGACAGTTATGCAAGGCATGCGGCAAATGTAAATAGAAGGTAGACATTCTCTTTCTCGCAAACCGGAAGTCCGAGACTTTCTTCCCACCCGCAGATCCTCCCAAGATAGACAGGGTGTACAGGGGATGTGCGAGAACTGCAGAAAACGTCTGTAATCTATGTAAGTCCATGTAATCAAAGGTGGTGATTATATCTCTTCGTCATCCAGCCTAGGCTCTTTAGTCCAAAGCCCTACTGACAGGATGGCCGGACAGCTGCAGAGGCCACGACACATAGCGTGGGCCCTGGTCGAAGGACTTTTGGGGTAGGGTTTAGGAGATTTAGATTGTTAAGTACATGGTTGAAGATGCAAGACTTAGTCTTGAGGGACTACGGTTTAGAGCGTAGTATCTGACATCCGAGATTTTAGGGCTTTGTTTTTTAGACTAGGTTTCGAAGTCTGGGCTGGAGGTTTGGGAGTTTGGAGTCTCGGAAGTGGGCTTCGGCCCTCCCTTCATGCAGTTGGATATAAAGTGTAAGATCAATCCAGTCAGACTTGAAGTTTCTTATGCAAGAAGTTGTGGAAAGGTTTGGACATCTGGGTCGCAGTGAGATGTCTCCAAGCCATATATGTCAAAATCAAAATCCTCAATCCCAAGCCTGACCCGAAAACGCAATCATGACGTCCACCACCGCTCGACGGAATAAGGCATCAATCTTTTGATAGGCTTAAGAGAATGCTAAAATCCGATGGTTTCACAATTTGTTTGGCGGGGCCCCTTTAAGGTCCTAAGATGCATGTACCATCCTGCGTCTATCAGACTAGGGTGCAATGTTTGATTGTTTCGTAAAGGATGGTGAACGATTTTTGTCTCCACGCGGACATGCTGCCACGACAATAATCTCTCCGCCTGCTTCGGCTCATTCTTCACCTTCGCAGCTGTTCCCGACTGATCTCGCGACCAGACGACGACCGATGACGCATAAGGCACGTACACGCGGCGGCCGCCGCAGCCGCAGCCGCCGCGAATGAGAATGCAGCCGACACGATGGGATGCCGCTACAGATGTTACAAGAAACCCAAGAGCACAGCGGGATTATCTGAGCCTGCCGGCCGGTGCAAGTGAGCAGTAGGTGATTCGTCGATTCTCCTTCTCTCTTGATCATCAGCATTCCAGGCATATTAGGCCCTACTAAGGCCCCAGAGATAAGTCAACGTTACCGGGATGCATTCTGAAGGCATCCTATGGACCTCAGATGCGGCTCAATGGTACTTTTGCCTTCACCGTTTTTGAGCCGAAAGCAGGGCACATGCCAAAATCCCTGGACGTAATTCCAAGCCTGAGCCCGCTTTGGCATGCCAGGTGCCTGGGATAGTCCTGACTGGAAGCGTGGGGGGCTTGGTCACATCGCGCCGTGGAAGGTGCTGAACGTGGCACGCAGCTTGCGGTTTAGGTTGCAGTCCTGGTGTTTTGGTCCCAGCTTCTGGTGGAGCTGTGCGATTTCCCTGAATGTCACTTTTTTTGAGTTGAACCTTGTTGGTTGCCCAAATCCGTTGCAGTGGGCAGTGGGCGGAGTGTGAGGTTGTGTCTTGAGAAGAAGCCTCGAGAGGTGCCCACTCTCCATACCACCCACGGCCTCACACCTGTAGCCACATCATCACCAGAACCCCGCACTTCCAGTATCCTCCAGCATCCCTGAAAAGAAAAGTTCCTTAGAGCATGCTTGGCTTCGTAGCTGTTTCCTGAACTCAGAACAACCAGTGCTCCTGCCCCATATTGAACCACAAGGGTAGAATTGGACATAGCTGAAGCCCAGGTCTTTCCACGAACTACACCAGCTCCTGCGACCAAAAGGCTCTTGCCCGGTACCACAGGAGGCCTTGGGGCTTCGGGCCTACAACTGCAGTTCCTCTTGATATCTTCAGGAAAGTCTAGAAAGTCATGGTGGAAATATTTTGAAATATATTCTACTGGCTGGCATCAGTGACGCATCCATGCTAATGCTGCTTATTGTACTACTGGTGAATGAAGCACTTGGCGGGGCAGCTGGGTCTGAAGCGTGAGCAGTAGTAGTTGTTTTGCTTCTCGGGGGGCTGAGGAAGCCAATAGTGGTAGCTGGCCGCACATCAGACCTCAAGGTACAGTGACCCTTCCAACTACAAAAGCCTTCGACTCCTAGACCTCCTTATGCTCACAATCCCCAAGCCACACGCCTCCCAATCGATAAACCCCAACACCACTGCTGCGCGTCCACAGACCCATCTTGATGGTGTGTTGTCAAGAAATGGGGTATGGATCTCGACTGTGTGGTTTGAGCTTCAGGCGTTTTCCACGTAGACGCCGCTCCCTCCTTCAAATCCTTAGCTGACACATTTTCATGCTTTGAGGCAGCTGCAGGCCAAAGAGCTCGACCAGGATAGCCGAGAAAAGCGCTGGGTGCCGCTGGGAAGGGCTTTTCGGGGGGTGGGTGGCATTCCGGGTTCATAGTTTGGGGTTTAGGGTTCAGGATGGGAGTTTCAAGGTTGAGTGTGTTCAGGGCTGAACTGTACGGGTAGTGGAATGAAACGGTATAGAACTGTTGCTTGTGCTGGCGTTGCTGCTGCCGTGGCTCCTGCTGCCGGTGCATGGGTTGCAGCTTAGGAGAATTTTTAGCATGCAGCATGTATTCCAAGGTACAGCATGTAGTGTGAAGTCCGAAATCCCAGATACTAAATCCTAAGCCCACTATTCGCTGGTAGCCGGCCTTAAACCTTGGTTGGAAGGAGACCTTGGGGTTGGTGATTTTGCTGAGGCTTGGAGGCTTTCAGAATCGCTTATGTAAGGTTTAGGGACTCAAGGTCTTGCAGTTCAGTTTGTGGTCCGAGCTAGATTTGACCTTTCTTTCGCAAATCGCGTAGATTTAGAGTTGAGCGGTAGGGAACAAGACCTTTTTAGTTTTAAAAGTCCCCGGAGGTTGCAAAAAGACGCCTCTCGGCCGAGAGCCTGAAGCCCGAACCTCCTGAACCCTTACCACCCAAGTCCTAACCCCTGAGCCCAAGTCGTCTAGGTGCAGTGTTTCAAAAAGTGGAAGCACGCACACGATGCAGATGCGACAACATTGGCAGGGGCCCCGTCACCGTTTCTGGCCAACCGCAGAGTCAAGATTCATGAGAATTTGGCTTATTCGGCTGCCCAAGCCAAGAAGTGCGTAAAAAGATCGTCCAGTTTCATACTCAGCAATACTGACGCAGCACTGGCGGCAAGTATTTGTGAGTGTCCGCGTTATGATTTCTATGACCACCGGGTGTTGGTGTCAGGTTTGAAGGCTGCAAAATCGACACCCAACAAGATATGTTGGGATTTGGGGACGCCAGGGGCCATGGATCACTTGTTGGGCGCCGTGGTAGGCTTTTGCCGTTGTTGCTATCATGCCATCTTTCAGTGTTTGGAGGTAGGCTTGGTTATGTCTCTCACCCCGTCTCACCCCTTGAACACGGAAGATTGTGAGTATGTTCCTGCTTTGCGGTCTCTCACATATTCACATCGAAGTCACTTTTTTTATACTTTCGAGTTGAGGGTCGCAGCTTGCAGAGTTCAGTAGTTCAGAAAGTAGTGCAGCGTAGCGTTCTGAATTTCCAGTGTAGGGTTTGGGTTTTTTAATGTAGGATCTCCCGAGATAGCCAGCAGAGCGAGCCGCAACGACTTCCAAGAACACCACCCTTTTGTACAGTTCTTGACCAGGGCCGGATACAATCGTCTAGTCAAGGGCTTACAGTTGCAGGCTTTGATTTCGCCAGACTGCCTGACGTGCGCGACAACAGCTTGTCGCTGCGTCTTGGTTGGCCGTCAGGGCGGAACAGCGCTCAAGTACTGGAACACCCGGCGACAGTGCGGGAGTCCGTGAGAGAAGTGGATGGCTTCCATGTGAGAAGCTAATGGGCAAGCAAAGAGGTATTGTGCACATTTGAGGCCCTCTACCCTTACAAGATGACGCAATGCAGGCTTTGATTTGGTGGTTTGCTCTTGCCCTTAAGGTAGATGGAGTTGCCCTTAAGGCCTCAAGGTAGACAAAGAGTCAGGAACCAGGAATGTACGGAGCTAGCTATACTCTTGAGAATGCTTCAAGTGTCATCATAGCTGTCATAGCTACTGAGGATGACTGTCTGAGGTTAGTGTTCTGTGTCTTGAGCCTTGAGTCCCCAAACCTCTGCATTAAGTAGTAAATCGTAAGCACAGTTGTAAGCATTGAACATCAAGCCCCAATCCTCAAACTCTAAACTGCATATGTGCCCATGCCTTCATCTGCCCTGTGCCTCAGGCTGAAGTTATTGCACCTCGAATCCCCTGAACCGTTGAGGTCTCAATACATCATCCCTCAATTGGTTGGAAGTCAAGCTTTGGGGTTCGGGCCTACTGTGCTGTCTCGTTAACCTTGAAATTACTCGAAACAGATCCTTTCCAGGCGTGCATGGTCTTAGGTCTGCCGTTTGTACAGGGTTTGGGGCCCCGGCTCCAAGCTGATATGACATCCTTCTGAAAGGCATTATACCCAATGTTGGTTGCTTTAGACATTCCAAGGAGATCATGTGTGGTGTTCCCTCTTTAGCCAGACGCCAGAACCTTCTTCAGCTTGGTACTCGGGGCTTTGTATTTGAGTATGGGAGCCTCTATCCTTCACGACTAAGAGCCTCACAGTAGCTGCCCCTTTAGGGGAACGTTTCTTTCCTTTCTGGCTTTCGTAGACACACCCTCTCCCCTTGTTTGCAATCCAAACTATGGAGCAACTCAGATACGGAGATCGTTGGTGTTTTTTGTTTTGAAGAGATGGTTCAAGCTAGGGGCAGGGAGTCAGGTATGTTTGCTAGAAAGATCTTCTGGCCCCAACCGTTGGAATCCTTACGCCAAAGTCCGGACCATGGCTACACATCAAGCCCTAAACCTCATAAAGTCGTGCAGCTTAGGTATCTACCACAGACTTCAGCATCCTTCCTGCAGGCCGTTTTTCTTTGGGCCTTCATGGTTTGTATTCTGCGCTTCTGAAGATCGTGTCTTCTTGAGGGGCAAGAGAATGGACAGAATGATATAGAGGAAGGATAACGACTGGTAACTTTGAGAAAGATCCAAAGGACAACAAGGCGTTGTGTTTGCCATTTCCTGGAAAGAATTCTCAAACGGCTTGAAGCTCTGAATCCCAAATCGCGCACACTCTGAACATTTCTCGGGGCTCCAGGGTGGAGATGCCATGTTGAGGGCAAAGCCTGAACAAGCTGGGGGCGAAGTGCTTCGGAATAGAGATTTCAGAACCTCGGAAACCCTAAACACCAAAAAGGCATGGAACCTCATGTACTTCAATGTAGGATTTCCTGAAAGTACTTTCCGTTCTTACACGGCTTTTTGTTGGGTTCTATGTTGGTTGGGGGCAGGGGTAAGAAAAGTGCCGCCTCGTTGTGCTCCTCAGTTTTCGGGTTGCTCCTTGCTGTTACTAGTTTTTGCGGTTGAAGGTTTAGGGTGGGAGGCAGACAATCCTTTTCACGAGGACTCCGCCACTTCTCGCATTTCGAGCTGTTGAAAGACCGTCAGCCCTTCACCAAAGTATTCCTTGACCCTAAACCTTTTCGCAGTCCTCATGCCAGCTTGTTGAACGGTCTACGTAAATCCCCAGACGTGCTAATTATTTGAGAAGTCTGGAGCCTAAGAGAGAAAGCACCTTTCGATGTATTTGACCAAAGCGTGTAGGAGGACTTGTGTTACTCTTTCAGTGGGAGGCTTTAAGCTAAATCAAATATAGAGTCTGCAACAAGCCCTGGAAGGAACCCTAACAGTATGAGCTTGTTGGTGTGAGGGTGAGCGGGGAAGTTTGCAAATATTGCCAGGACAAACAAAACGACACAGTGTGCAAACAGGATGGCGCTTGGACGGCCGGCCTCTCCCCCAAGGCACTTTGTCAAAGCCAAAGGCACGTTAGGGACGGCATTTCCAGAACCTGAAACTTTTTGGTTGTGGGCGTCGTGTATTATCCTTCATTATCTCTTTATCTTGGATTTCTTGCGTAGCATAGAACTGTTGATTGCTTTAGCAAGGATCTGCGGATGGTCCAGAGTTTCAGTAGACTTTAGGGATTCGGGTTAAACTTAGGCTCCAGCTTTTGCTTCAAGGACTGGGGGAAGGTCTGATAGAGCACCTCAGGTGTTGGTGAGTTTATGTCCTGCAAGACGGCAGCAAGTTTTGGGTTTGGGCTTAGCCAAGATACTGCCAGCAAGTGTTGCGGCTTACGCGTTGCCACACCTTCTTTCACCGGCTGGCTGTTGACGGGCCTCTCTGAAGCAAGTTGACCGGGCTGCCGAGGTGCAAGAACCTAGCCTCCTCAAAGCTGCCCAGTACATTGTCGACCACAGTAATTCATAAGAATCTGGCTGGGTGAGTTTAAGTTTGGGCCGCCCCCCAAAAATGTTAGGGTTCAAGGTGATGCAATTGATGCCATGGATGTAAAGAGAAGCAGACCAGAGTCGCGCCATGTGCAGTGCGAGCTCGAATCTGAGGAGCTACTGCTCGGCTTGCAAGAGTGCATCTTCTGCAGACCAGACTCATCAAGCCAAAATTTTGTGCGGCACGTGAACGGCACAAGAAACTGCGCTCCAATTGAGCCTGATAAGTGGAGAGAAGAAATCTTGAAACCATGGGCTCTTGAGTCCTATATGCCTTGGGACCCCGACCTACAAAACTGAAGCGCGCCTGGCATGGCCTCTACAAGACCTGCAGCACCGTTTCAGATCCACCAGGAACACAGTCTCATTTTAACTAGGCCCCGAAAAGGCGCATATATATATATATATGTATATCGCAGCGTAAGCTCCTCAAAAAGAGCCCATTGGACGTAACCTGAAACCTTACACTCCTAACAGTTACAAGCGGAAGCTACCAAATAACCCTAAACCCTCACCCCTAAACCCGTCTCAAGAAGCTCATGCAAGCCAAGCTACTGAATCCTCAAAAGGGGCCTACCTCCCAGAAATCGCCGCATGATGTCAGGCTACTGGCGAGGCTTTCCGAGAGGCTGCTGCGGCCAAGGCAGAAAAGGTGTTGGTTTAGGGCTTCGGGGATGGTTTTGGGGTTTTGGGGTCGGGTGGCCAGCAGGTCTCGCTTGGCTTTGCAGTTGGGCTGTGCGATCCTCGTGAGGGTTTGAGAGTTTGGGGTGTGTGGAATCCAGCGTGAATCTCTAGTTGCCAAGCAGGCAGGATGAGCTGGGATGTTGAACGACCATTGCGTGTCTTCGTTCGTTTTTGGCCAGCCCTGGATGATACTGCAGCTGTTGGCAGTACCCTGCATATGAGGCATATCTCTTCGAGAGCTGCAAACATGTCAGCCCCGCAGAGAGTGCAATGGGAGATGCGCGGAAAGTAGGGACGTTGGAGATCCATTAGTATGTATCCGAGCCTAATCTCCTTCGAATGAGCATGGAACCCATGTGAGGACCTTTTCACATTTGAGCAGTCTTCATAGGGCCCCTTTGGAGTTCAATTTTCAGTGGCAGGTACTACTCAACTCATGTGTCCTGAAGTCTGGGTAACAAGGATCCTCTTGCTAAATAGGATTTGGGGAATGGGCTCATTAGGGAAAACCTGAATCTCAACACCACTCCAAAATTCTTCAACCCTACAACAGTATGCGGCCTCCCCAGCCTTCTGCATCACTCCCCTGGTCCCGTCAAACTCCCATTTGATGTGCCTGTGGGCCCATGGCACTTGAACCCAGACAAAGACTGACCTTTTCATGGACTATTATCTCTAGGGGATCTGTACTAGCCTAGGGAAGGTGCAAACTGATTCTACTGAATCTTAGATGTCGTTCTTGCTAGAGCTATCCAGCCCATTTGACCTGTGGGGGTTTTGCATGAATGCGCAGGGAATACTGAAAACACCTTTCACATCAAGCGGAAAGCTGTCATTCGCAAGGGTTCCCCTCTGCACCCTGGACGTCCTGAGCCACCAGCCCCTAAATCTTATCCCAGTTCCTGTTCGCGGACACTTTTTTTGCAGGCCGCAGCAGAGGCAAAGAGGAAGGAACACGAAGCGCAGGCAGCCCGGATGCTTCCAAATGAGAAGACATGGGGTTTGCAGATTACGCCGAGTATGCTTTTAAGAGACGCTTCGTAAACTGTGTAAACCCCGAATCTATCCAGGCTCTTAAGCTACCGCATGTTGAGATTAGCATTGCTCAACGGCCTTTACTTGAGCAGTTTCCACAATATCTCGCCACTCTACCTTTGTTGGGTTATTTAACCAGAGAAAAAGTCGGCGCCGGCAGAACCAAAGGGGTTGCTCACACCATCGGTTCTACAAGCCACAGTTTTTTTGATACCCGCGACCTTCCAATGTGCTCATGCCCGCCGCGCACTGACCCTTGTGCTGGAATGAAAGGCGATGTGCTCTTCTAAGTGTGAGAATCCAGCTTTCCCTGCTTGTGCTTAATTTGAGGTAGATGACGGGACGCCTATATTGGTTCCCATATAACCCAGCTATACCCCAAATCACATCAAGCTTTGCCTCGATGTCTCTTCAAATCCTTATTTAGACGATGGGGCTGGTATCCGGGGTTTCAGACACGCGAAGCCGCCCCTGGGACCCAATTCTGAGACACTGCCAAACAAATCATTCGGAGCCACGTGCCTGGGAGCTCACAGATCAGGGTTGGGAGTAGTCAGCATGCTGCTCTTATAACACCCATGAGACAATCTGCAGGATCATCTCCTCCCTAGCTACTGTCAATCCCTGTCTACAATGGTACGGCCATAGCAGGGCATGTTACAGTCTGAGTGCGACATACATGTCTCGCATTATGTGTTCAGGGTCCAGGACTGCTAAATTCTAGACTGCCCAACTCCTGAACCCCAAAATCCTGAGACCCTGACTGAAACTTGTTGAGTCCTGGCATGCAGGCCGCCGCGCTGGGGCCTGCTGTAGCGTTGGGGCCTGAGAGGGGTGCCCGAATTACAGGGCATAGGGCATAGGGCTTAGGGCTTGAGGCCTAAGGCTTAGCTTTCATCTCGCTGAGATCCCTCAGACAACATGTTGCCACCGAAGGTTGGCCGGTGTATACAGAACTTAATATGGAACCCAGCGACACTTCCGAACTTCCTCCTCCTCAATGCTTACTAAATGGGTCTCGGAGAGAGAGAGAGGGAGTCAGTGTTTCGCATTTCCTATTAAGCGGACTTCGTTTCCGACAGTCTCAGGCATGTTTCACGTTTCGTCTTGTGCGAGATACCAAAAAAGATAGGGTTTATGAAAATGTTATCGGCGTGCGGGTTTGGGGCTGTTAGCTCTGCAAGCGTGTCATTTGTTTGAGGCACTGAAAACATTAGGGTCTGCATCGCAATGACATTTAGACGGGGTGAGATTTATGACGCCTACGTACCTGCATGTGGTTTTGCTGTCGATGCTTGATCGGGTTTCACCTGGCAATCAAAGCATGCCTCGCTTGCTTCCGTCCCTCGAACACTTTCGACCTACCGTTCGAACTTTCATGCCCCAGCTCCTAATTGTTAGAATCTCCAGACCGCTACTCTCTGGGCCTAGGGCCTAAGTCAGGTCCCTGCTGCGTGAGGCGCAGGAGGCTGCCCTGGAGGAGAGTCTTCTGGTTTGGTTGCGCGGTGCCAGGCTTTAGATCAAAAGATTGTGTGTGCCCTTGATCTGGGACCTGTGTTTTAGGTTGTCCAACAAATTCTGGCACATTCAGTTGCTTGGACTGGCCTTTGCGTTGACAAGCCTACACGGCCCCCAGTATCTGTGGCAATCGAGTCCTTCACACATTATGGCCTTGAATACCAAAGCGCACTAGCCCAAATCCACAAGCCCTTCACTCCATCCTAAATAGTGGAGCCACAAATTTTTCGACCCGTTGTCCAGGGCCCATGAAGCCTTCATGCATGTAGCTATGGGACCACAGAAGCCTCTTTGCCAAGTGCGGAGACCTCCAAACACCAAATCAAAGCAAGCCGACCGCATTCTTCTGATTGGATTCTCAGAGTGCAAGTTTGCAAGATTGCGGGTTCTGTTGAGTGTTCTTGGGTGTGACCAGTGTGTTGGGATGAATTCTACATCAGATGGCTGCTCGTGCTTGAGATGCAGCAGGCTTCGGAGAGATGCCGTTACAGGCTATGCTTCGCCATGCTCCGCCATGCTCCGCCCTGAACCTTGGAGGAGCCCTTGCGCGCGGAGTCTGCGCCAATCAGTGCGAGGCAAGTTTGTGTGCACCGTGTCACCGTGTGATGTTTGGGACTTGTGGCGTGAGCGCTTTGGGCGATTGAATGCTTAGGGTATCCCGGATTTGCCTGAGGTGTGCGAGCATTGTAGGTGTGAAGTTAGGGCATTGGCGTTGATGGTTTCTTTGAGTCTCAGTATCTCATGTTAACTCCATCACTTGTGGGCTCTCTTCAACAATCTTTTTGGGTTTGCCTTTGTAAAAGCTCTGGTTTTTGCCAGGAGCTTAGCTTCGTAGGAAGCGGGAGAATGGGCTTCTCAGTTCTTTGTGTGGCAGCAGCCTAGGTCGAGTCGTGTGTTCTGTGACAGTTGCTTTAACCAGCATCATAGCGATCATAGTCTGCCTTTTGCATAGCAGTGGCATCGTCCTTGCTATGATGTTACTACTGTCCACTCCACCGTATTGATGTGGCTCATTTGGTCGGTTGAATTTTTGTTCAATTCTTGGCCACGTGCTCTTCCTAACCACTAGAGGCTTGAGTGCATATGAGATCTTATGAGCCTACATCCGAAAGATGCACCTAGCTCTACAGTCCGAGATGGGTGCAGAACAGCTCAACACCACAGTCGTAGCTGTGAAGTGGTCTTCTGAGTGCGCACCCTCTGGCTGCAATATCAGGTTTTGAAAGCCTTGGATACCAAAAATTCGAGGTTAGGAAGCGTGGCTTGGAACATTTGAGCCAATACATATCTCTGAAGAGGCTTTCGGCCCCATGCAAAATGCGGTGCAAAATGTGATGCCTGAATCAATGCAGGCCTTGCGAGGCCGTCTCAGCTGCACATTGTCTGGTGAAATGCAACCAGTAACCAATACAGCGATCCAAACGAACATTCCTCCATGATCGAGGGCAGATAAGGAGTAGGAAGACTGCGTCGCCCAATCTGAGCTAATGCTTTGCTCTGGGCGACCACGTGGCTGGAAAGTGCATGTTCAGGGTCTGTGATGAGATTCGTGATGTTGGTACGCAAGCTGATGGCATGTCTCCAGCTTCCTCGTCGTAGACTATGCAACGTGGCAAGAGCAGAGATGAACAGAGTAGCCGGTGAAGAAGCAGGAAGTGACAACATGTGATTTTGGCCCCGGAGGAGCTTGGAGGCATAGTTGCCATGTGTACATCTGTTACGCCTTGCAAGGGCCGAGAACAAGTGCTGACCGTTTTGGCATTTGAAGATGAAACCTATGGTGTGCGAATTGTACCAGTACATGACTGCAAGCAGCAGGATGAATGAGGTGGTTTTGGCTTGGGGCAACATCTGGAAAGTGATCCAGTGCTCGATTGCAAGAACGAAGTGGGGCCAATAAATGAGCGGGAATAGGGGCGGATTGGGAAGTTGTGGTCCAAAGGCCGTGGCAAAAATCAGTGAGGGCGGCCAGTAGTCAGTAGAGCTTCAAGGCACGAGAATTCGTAGAAACGAGCTTCGCAGCTAAGGGACGATGGGGTTCTCAAAGCATCAAACCCCATGCGCAACTGCCCATGATCCTTCAAATGCCGACTATTGCAAACATTTCTTGATTTTCAGGGCTCCTACTCCAAGACTGGCTCCGACGCCTTCGCGGTCTGGGCCCGGTCTTCAGAAAGAAGGGGCTTAGCGGTCTTTCTCGGACAAATTCGGCAAAGCTGTAGTTTTCAGTTAAGTTGAAGGTTTACTCAACCTCCAGGATTCAGCGTCTCTGGTTTAGCCACACAGAACATAAGCTGAAGCGCCAAAGATGAGCAGTCACTGTTCTGGAGACTCAGCATGTGCATTGGGGAAGGAGAGTGGGGCGCAGCCAGCCAAACATGCCCTCCCCATAGCATTGGACATTACTGAAAGGGCTTCGAAGCGAAGCAAGCTTGAATAAAGGGGAGGGCATCCATCTGGACAGAGTCATGAGCGTGGGTTTCCTGTCCATGCATATTGCTTTGGCTGAACACGTGAAGCTGATCTTTAGGATTTCAGACTATGTTTTCTGCCCAGTGTTTGTTGAAAGAGAGAACGGCAAGAGGCCTCAAGAAGGCAGATAGGCAAATGGCCAGTGAGGGTCTATGATCTAATCAACCAACTAACTAGAGCATGAAGAACTCTGAATGTATAGGTGCCTCGAAAACATGATATGTCATGTGAGACATTGCTGACGAGCGGATTGTTGTGGAACGGCGAGCACGCAGCCCATTGGTGGAGTTAAGGTAATACGGTAATATCCGTGATATACAGTCAGTTCGCGGAAGACCACGTGGTGCGGTCCTTGGGTTCAGAGCAAAGCCATTGTCAACAGCAAAGAAATCAGGGTCCTCTTCTAAGGTTTCTCAAGCTATGGGCATCCTGAAAAAATGAAGGTCCAACAGCATGTGTTGGCTTGTAAGGGAAGAAAGGGGGTCCGTCCTTTGAACCATTTTCCAGGTCAGTCTCAGCCAGAGGCAGCGCCGGAGGCTGGCCAGCACTGTCTGACCATAAGAGGGAGTTGGAGGGTACATGGGGATCATGCATTTAGCTTGGACGGCATTGTGGAGAGATGATGCAGACGCAGATAATGTCACTTCACCCGGATCTCAGAAAGATTCCCCTTGCAGTTTTTCTAACCTGTGAGGGTTGTGTGGTCTAGCTGCCACAAGCAAAAACATGCTCTCGGCTTTTGTCACATCCAGTTGCACATTGCTAGTTGAAAGGGATCAAAGGCGTGTCCGGACTATGCCTGGGGAGATTTAGTCTTGCCAGTGTACGACTGTTTTTTGAGCATCAGATACCTCAGGTCACGAAGTGAAAATACCCAAGCCCTTCTGTCCAACGCCTGCTTGGGAACCAAACAACCCTTCAAAAGCTAGCTGGCTGCCCAGCCCCGAAACTGCCCCTGTAAAGTGCGGCTGAACGTTGGAATGAACCACCACAGCCGTGTCTTACACAACATGCAGAATTACGACCTCAAATCCTCAAACCCTGTTCTAGAAAAGGTTGAAGGGACAGTGAATGTTCCGGTCATTAAAGGTTCCATGTTTAGCCAGACATCGTCAGGTGGCCATTCAGGCTCATGGGCAGGCCTTGGGAAGGGTGTCTGGTGGAAGGATCTTGTTGGAGCCATGGGGTGTTGGGTTTGGTCATCAGGGATGCAGGGATCTTGCCAGGACTTATCTCAGAATTTCAGTGCTTTTTTGGGTGGCTTTCACACATAGCAGCCTGCCGCAGATTATCAATTCCCATCATTTCCAGAAGTGGTCTAGGGCTAGCAGATGGAGCTTGCGGAATCAGTGGAGTTTCATTTTGTTCGGTGAGTAGACATTCAATTCGGTATCCCGACACACGTGAGAATCTCATCCTCCTGTTACCCATGTAGATCGTAAGATGAACAGAATCCCAGTTTGGCTTCTCCTTTCCAAGAAGGGGTTCGTGCAATGGAAAGGGGCCACATGCCTTGCAACGCTAAAGCTTGGAGCCCCAAGCTACTAATTTTGACAAAAGTATAAAAGTGCACCATGCTGGAGGCCTGAACCCTTACGTTTGAAACCTCTGAAATTTGTTTTGACTGTTGACCCTCCACGTCCTTCGATTGCTGCCCATGCCCAGAAAGCCCTCTACCCTAACCACAAGCAGTGATTCAGCTCACTTTTGGGTTTCATTGTTTGAGTGTAGCTGCTGCCAGGCGGAGCTGGCCGAGACTACTCGCGACTGCTTGGATGCATTGACCCCATCTCCCCACTCACGGAGTCCGGGGCACAGATGCATGGCGGGTAGCCCTTCCGATAAGCCCCTACACTCATCCTATACTACACATAGGTTGTTCTCCGTGTCCTTGATTTCAGCAACCTCTAGATGAGTTCAGTGGTCTGGGAGGCTGACTCATCTGACTATGCAAAACATGTCTATTTCTAAAACCTGAGCTCGGTTTGGCTTCTGTACTGTTACCGTTGCAGAGTTCTCAAATCATGGAAGACGGGCTTTGGAGTCACATAAGTGCTTTCAGGCTTAGGTGCCTGCCACCGCATGAACCCGAAAGCCTCAGCCCTATACCCAGCCGCCCTGTGCGCTGCATCTGCTACACCCGTGCAAGGCCCAACACCCGGGCCAGCTTCAAAAAGGCCAGTTACGGTCATGCGGGGGTTTCTTCATGGGGGTGTCGAGGAGCTTCGACTGGTCACTACTCAGTTTTGCGAAGCTCATGCAGGACTGGCTATTAGAAGTGCCCTCAGGCTGGAGTCACGCTTTGGCCGTCAGCCTGGTCTTGTGTCTTTCAAGACCACTTCTCGCTCAAGCCTTGCAGTTCACTAGCTACTCACAAGCCTGAAACCGAAATCTGGAAATTACATTTTCCACCATCACCACAAAAGAGCCCCTGAAGCCTCAACCCTGCCTACAAGGATTCAAAGAATCCAGATTTCTAATCCGGGCAGTCTCCATTGCCAGCAGGCGGGTGGCTGGAGATACGTTGCTGCCCTAGCAGAGGTTGAAAGAATCCCCAACGCTGCTTACAGCAAGGGTGCCCCGAAGTAGCCATGATGAGAGACGTTTCTCTTGTGTAGCCTTCAAGGTTTGGGTGCTTCAGCCTTAAGTATTCAATCTGAACCGATGCATGTCTGAAGGTCTCATCTAACTTCCGCGCTATATGGTTAGGCTGACTTTCGCCGATAATCTCAACCTGCAAACCCTGAGGCCTTTCAGGCTGCCAATGTTCCCTAAAGTTCCCAAGCTTGGAAAGGAATGGTTCCCAGCCCAGAACGCAGAGTCAATGCCATTTTATGCCACCTTTCAAGTGATCTATTTTGAAAACTCAGCCTAGTGATATCAGGAAGACGTATGTGAGAGCACACGTTCCCCTTCACGTGTAACATCCATTCTGCATCCGCAATTGTACTGTAGGCGCTAAACCGCGCACGCTTGGTTCCAATTTGTAGATTCCTGATTCATCCTGCAACTGTCTCCAGTCTTTTGGGTTCCGCAGTATCTGACAAAGAATCTACGACTGCGTCATTGCTGAAAGGGGTTCGTTGTCTATTGAACTATTGTCCCGAACAGAACCTCCAACAGTAGAATCCCCAGTGCAAGCACTTGAAAGAGACCGACGTCTCCGAGAGCCACAAGTTTGCACACAACCTTCATTGTTGATTGTCATCATCAGAATGTCAGGGATGCAGGTCTTACATTCCGGTTTTCGACTGAGGCAGAATCGGTAAGTGGATACACCACGCCAGACTGCAACGTCCTCGCCCTGGAGCTAGGTTCCGCTGGTGAGGGCAGAAGTTGGTTTTACTCTTTGCTGCATACGTGAGTTAGGCGGGATGAGGGCTCAGCCTCTCAGTGCAATCATATCAAGGCATGAGTGGCTGGAATCATCGTAAGCGCAGGCAGAACAAGCTCAAGATTGTGACAGTCGTCGTGCCCAATGTACTTATTTGGAAGGGAGTAACAGGTTTACAGACATGATGTTATTAAACATCGTAGAAATGGACACGCCTGCAATTCAAGAAGGGCGTATATGCACATCAAAATGCAAGTGACGATCCTTCATGGCCGAGGTCCAGTACGAGGTGGGTTCTCGTGGGGGGATCCTCATGTGCATGTGGTCTTGCAGGTCCATGGCTAAGGATCCACCTTTCTTGGTGTCAGTGGTATGGGGCCACATTACAGATAGCCTCAAAGTTGCACACTGCCAAGGACCCGTGCTCTCATTCTGATACTGTACCGTCGATCCGCCCTCGAAACAACCATGCAACATCCCTTATCCTCATATATAGTCATGAATTATCCTGCTAACCCCACTTCTACCTTGGTTCCCTCAGCCCTGAACCCTCAACCTTAAACCTGGTTGGCCCAGTCCTCGCGATATCGCACGGCCTCTCGGCGCTTTCGCAGGATCCAGGGCTTGGCGCTCAGCTCGCGTGTGTTCAGGTTTCAGAGCTTGGGGGTTTCGGAGTTTGAGGTTCCGGGTCATGGTTTTAGGGTTCAGGGTTCGCTAGAGGTTGCAGGGTTCAGACCAGGGTCTGGGCTGTAGCTTCCGAGTTTGGAGCCACAGGGCATAGGCTTCCGGCTGGAAGCTTTTGGTCAAGGTGTTCAAGGTTCAGGTCTCCGCTTTCATGTAAAACGCTCCTGTATTACAAAGTGCCTTTACCTCGGACATATCTCAATATCAAATTTCTGAGGTCTGTACATCATGCGCAGGGATTACATGAAATAGGTCCTAATTTGCTGAAAGCATTGTTACAAGTGGGTCTTGAAATCTTCAAAATTCTTCAAATCTCCTTGTCCCCCTACCCCCGCCGCCCCGTCTGACCGATTCATAGACCTAAGGAGCCTCAAATTAGGTATAAACGACATGTTTCGCCAGGGGTGCATTTGGGCTCGGAGTGCGTGCTGTGTGGTGAGTGGGAGGAGTGAGTGAGTTTCCCTATGCTCATTAAAGCCTCGGAAAGTCTTAATTGTGAGTTTCCGTTTCTGAGCGCCGATTTGGCAACAGGCCTTGTTATCGGTTCACCCGCAAGTGACAAGAAAGGCTGTATCATTCACTTCAGTGAAATGGGTCCAAGTCTTTAAGTTGGTCTGTCAAACAGCGCAATTACGACGCGATGTTTGTTTATGTCATTCTTCGCAGTCTTAGCAGCGCTTTTCTTTTTTTTTTTGTGTCGGGAATGACAATGTACATCCCAGAAGAGTATTATCGAAGCCCTGCTAACTTGACAGGCTTCACAATGTCAGACTGCCCCGCCAAAGGCATCCCCGATGCTCGAAATTTTTTCGGTGGGCTATGGGCTTGCGGTTTATGATTGGGGTTGCGATTCAGGATTGTTCTGCACCTCGGATCACTCAAACCCAGGGACCTGAGAAAGCCTACACTACAAATGAGCCAGCCCAAAACCCAAGCCACAAACTTTAATCGAATGGTAGCCTAAATTGAAAAAGAGCCGCGCAACCCCTTCCCAAAGCCGAGGCTGGAACCCCGCAGAAAAGATCGACAGGCATTGGGGGTCTACGGGCAAATGGTATGGGTCATCTTTGGGTTATTTGGGCTATAGGTTTTCTGCATCTAGCAGTCTCCAACCTCGAGCTTTGAGCTTTAGCTCTTAAGATGAGGCTCCAACAAGTATTTTTGTTGATTTTGTTTTCTCGCCCATTATTTCAGATATTTCAAGATGCGCCGGGATTAAGCATCAACAGCACGCTTCTCATCAGCCTGAGAGGGCACCTTGTAAATGATTCAGCAGGATTATGCGATTCTGTTCTGGAGTCGGGTTTAGGTTCATGGCCTTAGTAGCCGGTCAAAGTCCTCGGGTCAAGAGTCCTACAAACGGCCTCAGTCTCCATTCGCGGTTTTGCTCCTGCCTCCCCGAACCCCCATGCAAAACCAACAAGACTATTCTACTTCGCGAAAATTCCAAACCCCATAGAAGTTCAGCACAAATTACGGCTGCAAAAGCAAGCGAAGGTGAAGGGCCCTAAGTAATCCTCAACCTCCCCGAAACCCATTGCACCCCTAAACTCCAAGCCCTGTTCGCGAGGCCAGGCTCATCCCAGACCTTTTCTTCCATTGCCTGAGGATGCTGAGATAGCTTGCAGCTGTGACTTCCTCCGCCGGGGTCAAGGGTTTAGGGGCTCAAAGGTTGAAGAGCATAGTTTGCGGCAGTGGCTTCTGGAGTTTAGGGGTGCCGTCAGTGATTCGAAAGCTTTCTGTGGACAAAGTCATCTTGAGGGTGCCAGGGATGCCCGGCTTCGAGTTGGAGATTTCGCGTTCGAGGCCTTTTCTTTGTTTCACATGTTTGGGGTTGACGCTTTACCTGAGTAGTCCCCCATGGACAAGAGAAGTTCGCATGGAGCAGCGTTTGGTGGCTGCTTTCTTGGTAGAAGCTGTAGTGAGAGCTGGAGCCCGTATCGCGATCGGTGTGTAAGACTACAGACCCTGACCTTCAGCCTTGAAACCTGCGAACCTTGAGCTTTGCCTCTACCCTCTGAACCCCATACCGAGTTAACTCAGCGACTTGCCTATGGTCCCTGCAAGTATTCCCATAAAGCCCCCAGACGGCATAACTCCTCACGTATGGGTCTAAGTGCCTAAACAAGCGCAGACCGAAATCAGAAGTTTTGGTTTAATTCGGGGTGATGGGTGCGCGGAGCTCAATTCCTTGAAGGATGCAGAGGCCAAAGGAGCCTCGACAGCGCCGCGCGTCTGAGATCCCTAAAACTCTATCCCCCTTTTCGGCCTGAAGGTTTGGGATCACAGCCCGTGATCCAACATTTCTTGCCATCCTATCCTTTATACAGTCAGCCTCCTCCATTATCCTACGTGGGTCACCACCTTGGCAGGACCCAGCAGTGCTCCCCAACTTGGAATCCCTTGAAATAAAGGGCGGACTCGTGGTGAAGTGCGCATATGGGAGTCATCGCCTGCGTTGGCGTGGACTAGCCCGAGAGACAGCTGAAGAGGAACTGCTCAGAGACTCATACTGCGAAGCTTCGGGTTCGTTGTCATTTAGGTTGAAGCATTATAGCATGCATCTGCTTTCGGAAGCCTTTTTCATCAAGAAGCCCTTTCATTGGAACGCCATCGCAGGTAACCTGGAGCCTCAAGGCCCAAAGTCAGATGTGCCGCCCTAGGAACAGCCAACGGTGGGGTTGCAAAAGGAAACTGAGCAAACTTTGCACAGGAATTCCAGGTTGATTTCAATCAACGTGTCTCACTGGTACCTGGTACCTTGGGCTTCGAAGAGACTACCTGGTACCTTCCGCCTTGAAGAGAGATGCAGCGTCACCATTGCTAATATAAGCAGCAATGATATGGTGTGGTGGTGGTTGCAGTGAGTGTGTGGTGGTTTTTGTGGTGGTGGTGGTGGTGGTAGGTGTGGTGGCGGGTGTGGTGCTGCGTGTGGTGGTGAGTGTGTTGGTGGGTGTGTTGGTGGTGGTGGCGGCTGGTGGGTAGTGGGTGGTTTTTGGTTGATGGTTGTTGTTGGTGGTCGCGGTGATGGTAGCAGCAGTATGAGGAGGAATGGTACTGGAGTATTGTTGTAGCAGTCGTTGTGGCAGCAACATCAAAATCTGCAGAAGCAGAGCAACAAAAGTAAAGCAGAAGCAGTGCTTCTTGAAATTCTATCTGCCTGAGCCAGCAGTTTCCTTTTGTCCCCACGGAAGTGTATGTCTCACGTATTTATGTTCTCCGCCATGTTTGCGTTGGACGCCCTCCCTTAGAGCCAGACAGCTCGATGAAAATCGAGTGGGGTTTCATGAAAATTGTGTGGCCTCATCACGACTTAGGTTTTCTGTGGTGTTTTTTTTGTACCCTGATGTTGAGAAGTTCGCTTGCCTAATGGCTTTCAATCTCTTTAAACCACTACCAAAGCGGAGGCCCTGTAGAAATGCCTCAACAGGTGGCCATCTCACAGATGCACACGCATACATATTGAGCATATATCTATATATATATATATGTATATATATATATATATACAGCCTGCGGAATTGCCATCATCAAGGCATGAGAAAAAGAGAGCAGATTCCGTTAATGATGACGGTGGCTTGTGCAAGAGTGGCTGTTGATGAATCAGTCGTTATTATAGCAGAAAATTCGCGTGAGAACCCATCCTTTGAGGCGTGCATCTGTTGGCCTCTGAATTTTGCCACAGATTGTTTGTAGCGTGCAAGATCACTCTTGACCTTGACGTAGCTATGCATGGGGTTTTAATTCTGCCGGCTTCCGACTTGAGCAGAGGCCAAGGCCGATCATGTGCGAATTAAACTGACGGTTAGATTAAAGATGGTGTGCGTAATAGCCCTTGAGAGTGGTCGCGTGAGTAAAAATGAAAAGATGCCTTTAAGAGTATTTACCTCAATGGCATGATCCAGAAAGTAATGCAAGACATTTTCTGAAAAATCGGTAGAGTTCCCATGTCTAGATGAAGAAAATCCCGGACCCAAGGCCATCAGTGGGATTTTACTCCTTGCCTGTCAAGTGATCCAGTATTGCCGTGTGCTGCACCCAGCCTTAATGCATTCGTGCTTACCAAACTTCGCTATTGGGGTTCCAATCCGCTATTGGGGTTCCAATCCCAACTACCCAAAGCCTCTGTCCGATGAAGTCCTTGAAGTAGGGGGAGGGCGCCAATCCTGCGATCTCCATAGCTGCCGCAGCGTTGCTAATGCACTTGCGGCTTGAGTTCTGAGCGGTCGTGGCGGGCCAGGTGGTCTCCTGGTTGTACAGCTAGTAAGGTTCAGGACTTCAGGTTCAATGTGTTCTGACCACGCCACAGCCTCCGACGCTTGGCAAAATTGTCGGGGGCACCGAAAAGGAAGGGCTGTGCTGGAAATTCTACCCTGTGCTACCTGGATGAGGTCGCTGAGGTTGTGGGATCTGACGTCATATAAGCCTTCGTGACCATGAACTAGGTCTGGGAGACTCCCGTTGGGTTTCCTATCGAGGAGCAGGAAGCCTAGAATTCCAAGACATTCGATTTTGTAGTAAAATCGCTTGAAGCAACAGTGCACACCCCAGAACAACAGCAACATCAACCAAACTCCAGATTTGTCATTTTGATATGAGCCTGCGCCAGCGTCATCTTGACTTCATTGGCGGGGCTCGGGCAGCCTCTGAACCTTCAACACCTTGCCTCCGCGGGGTCTTTTTAGGACACTGCCCTTCGAACCAAAACTCTGAGCCGAACATCTTTGCACGAAGGCGGTAACTATCCACCTGGAGGGAAAAAACGTTTACGTCGATGGCGGCCAAGCGGTGACCTCAGACCATGCCCCAAACGGTTGTTTGAGTTACATACTTGTGTATGTATAGATGAGTGTTATCGGATGTAGGAAGGGGAGGTGCAGCGCTGAGCCCCTGGCAGATGCTTTTACTCCTGGTTGGCACATCAGCGACAAGCAGCTTGAAATTAAATCCAATAGGCATTGGTCGATTGCAGTTGCGTGTTTCAGCGTTCTGTTGCGTGCCTCCCCGTAAATTGGCTGTGAGGCATTGCAGGCATGCAGCAGATCATGCGCACTCGGCATGTAACTTAACAGCTGCTCATGTCCTGGATCGCTAGTTTCTCTGAAGTGCACAGTGCACGCTCCCAGCAACAACTCGCCACCATAATCACAAAGTCCCAAGCTTAGACCTTACGCCCCAAATTTTTACCCGACACCTTGTGATACCGTAATCGGAGCTGGGTCTTCAGAGCAGAAAGGCCAGTTTTTAGAGTTTGCGGTTCTCATGATTCGATTCCTGCTGACTCTACAGGTAGGGGGGAGGGGATTGGATCGTTCCCGGAATGCCTGCCAGATCAACCTATCAAGGCTTTCTGAGGCTGAAGTCGAGGGTTTCTGTTTCGTTGCGGCCTAGAGCCTACACGCGCGGCCAACAGGTTCAGCGAGGGGCTTGCGACTGCTGTACTTCATGCGTTTTTTTTCTGCGCTCTGATTCCTTTTCACGAAGGCAAGTAAAGCTATGCGGCTCTCCAGAAGACTTGTATTTAGGAAGCATGCTTAGATAACCGTTGGGTGTATACTTTGGGGTGTATGCGGTTGATTTTGTTGTTGTATCAATCGCAGTTATAGAATCTCATCAACAGCTCCACCCTCGACCAGGCTAAGCACTTCAAGATGTCTCAAGGACAGCTTCCCTGTAGAGGACTTTCGTAGACTTACCATGTGCAAGCCAAAGGTTGTATCCTTTGTGCGGAGGCGTTGCCTTTGTTTTCATCCTTATAGAGTCCCGCTACCAATTAAGATGATCAATCTTTCGTCTTTAGCGTAAGAATGACCATCCCCATGTGGACGAGGACTCTCACAGGTGGTGCAGCGTGCTTCAGGTTTCGTAAACGAGGCAAAGAACCTTCCAACAAAGAGCCTGTCAAGCGCTTGACCCTGAGCCCCAAATTCTGGACCCTGAGCTCTGTGCTCTAACAAGCTCGAAGCCTGAATTATTGTCCCTAAGCCCTCAACATGGACCGTACGCTGTTCCTTGCTAGGCCTGCATCTGAAAAATCCACGGTAAATAAATCTTATTGTCGGTTCCAAGCTCTACTATCTACCAACCTGCCTTCGAGACGGATCGCCTGGACGTCTACATGCCCCACACCGAGGAGCCACAGCTGAAAACAGCCGATGCCTGAGCAGGCAAAGGTATCGAGACTGGTATTGAGGGGCTTGTCGTTGCTTCTCACACATGAGCTATTTGACAAAGTCCTCTGGCCGGCTTTATGAAAGAAGTTAAACGTTCTGCATTTTGGGGGAATTCCCAAGCTGAAGAAAGAACCATCATTTTAAGATCGTTGTACCCGCAGCAAACCTTTTGAGAGACCTGAAATGGTCATGGGCCTCTAAATCAGACGGCCTGAGTGTTACATCACATACTCAAATCGCGCCGCACAAGGCAGCTTGACGAACCATCTGCTTGCCAGCGGTTCATTGCAAGCGGCAAATGTTCTTAGTGCTGGCATGAGGAGGAACTTGCGACTGCTGCTATCGGGTGAGAACAAGTGTTCTTTTGCTAGGCAAGTACTTGTCCTATGTGTAGTAGCGACTACTAGAAGTGTTCTCAAAAAGAAATCTTTGATGGCTATGACGGCCTGTGCTGGCCTTCGCTTCGTGAACGCCCGAGCCGTCAGAGTTCGCGGCAGCCTTCCGAGCGTTGGTGTCCATTTATCGGGTTGGAGGTGGTAGGCACAGGAGTTCTTGCAATTTCTTCGGAGAACTTGTCAAGGTGTTGCAAGATGTCGTTCAGGTCGTCCAGCGCACAGGAGCAACAGAGTCCTCAATACTTGGAAACAACAGTGCAGGCATCAGGGGGACGAGCCAAGGCGGCTGAGCAGTGAGGCATCATTGCCGTCATTGTGTAATTACTGGCTTGTAGAAGCTCGCCTTACTTAGTCTACCCGACCTTCCGAGTACCTGAACTGCGCAGCTTGTTTGAGGTTGCCTGGCAAGGAAGGCGCTTTTGGTCTAGGGCCTGACCTGTCTTTCTCCCCAACGGTAAGTCTGAAGCGAAATAGCATAAACTCATGGACCCAAGACACGCTCCCTAGATGTCTAATTTTGGAGCATAGCGGTCAAATCCTATGCTAAAACGACTGCCCAGTACTTGCAAGATGCTTTCAGGCCTTAAGCCATAAGCCCTATCATGCTGGCTTGCTTGCCAATAAACTTGATTCCTCTAAGCCTCTGGATCCGCAAGGTCGTCTCATGCCCTGAGGGCATCTGGGACGTCCAGGCCAGGGTCCACCTATGAGGGTGAAGGGTACGTCATATGGGTCATTTGCCTGGAGTCAAGGATCCTTTCTTTCAGGAGCCTGCGTGGGAGTAGTACAGGGAGACCTTGATTTTCGTACATAGATTGCTAGAAAAAATGTGCTTTCCGGGTCCCTACTTTGGGTCCCTTCAAAGGTTTCCCTCCTGTTGAGAACAATAGCTTCAGCAAAGTCCCAGATCCCAAGTTATCATGATCTTCCATGTGAATTTTTTCAAGCCAGGGCATACTTTGCGTGGATGCACTCGGCTACCTGGTTTACGGGTGCAGGTGCAGATTGTGTGTGTCTCAGTGGGAAGATTGAGCAGGTGTGGGCGTTTGTAATTTGGGTTTAGTATCCACGGCACGCATACATTGCGGTGTGACAAGTGGCATGAGGTGGCTTGGGCGAGAAGATTGATAATCCAGCCTAGTGTGTAACTTGGAGCAGCTTGTCGATCCGGAACTAAGGGCCACAATTAGATTGTAGGCCTACAGGAACGGCCTGTGAGCCTCAGAGGTAGTAAGGCAGTGTAAGATCTTTGTTCAAAGTGGAAAATTTTCTATTGGCAGCGGACAATCACATGTTGCTATAGATTCAGGCTGTGCAGTCTGTCGCCCTAGTAGTGTTTGGAAGTTTGTTGCATTGATTCTGCAGCCGGTGCAGATCTCTCGAGGGAATGATGGTGTCACAAACTAAAAGGCGTCCCCGACTGGACTGGCCTAGCGGTAGTATGAGAAGTCTGTTCAGCCTTCTCAAAACAAGCCATGCTGTGGTACGGGAGCACAAATAACTGAGGAAAAAAAAAGCAGTGCTCTTGGTCGAATCAACGGATCCAGTGACGTCATTGAAGCCACGGACAATGCAACTTCGTATGCCAAACTTGTGGTCCCTTGGACGGTAAGACCGCGCAGTTCAGGCCTAGGGGTTTCGGCATGTTTGCATCCATCCATCTTGGGACAATCCCAAGCAGCACTGACGGCACTCAAGCAGCAATCAGAACGTCCGGCAGGGTGGATTAGTCAGACATTCTGAACTGCAGAATACCAAACCTTCGGCCCCAACTGAGGGTCCGGGTTGCAACGAAGGAGAAATGCTACGTGTCTGGTCGCCGTTGAAATCCGCCAAACAGGTGGTTCTAGCGCAGCGTTTGCTTTGAACCATGCGAAAGAGAGCATCAAATCAAGAATCCTTAGCTGACCCTGAGCTTTAAACTCGGCTTACCCAAACGTGAATCAACATGAGACGGTGGTCTTCGTTTGGCAGTCTTAGTTTCTCCGAAATATCAGGAAAACGCTAAATTCAAGACAACACAAAAAACCAGTCTACTCCCAAGAACGCGAACTTGCTGAACCTGATGTTTCACTGGGGTTGCTCATGGGAAAGACTGATTGGTGATCAACGTATAGCAAGAGGAATGGAAGACAAGGGTTAGCACATGACATACTTAGAACATCGATGGAAGCATTGCATTCGCACAGAGGACGGAAGACAGGTTAGGCTTTGACGATGATTTCAAGCAAGAAGCCGAGTATCAGTAGCATGTAGGCCCCAGGCAGACTGCAGTATGCTGTCTTCTAAAAGCAACAGAAGGGTGCCTATGCCATTCAGGCACGAGACATGCCCACAACCCCAGACCCCAATTCCAATTTCTCGCTTTCGACTGCAGGATCCACGTTGCACTACATACACGCTTGATGTCTACAGAGCCGGGCCCATAGCAACTCGCGTGGCTCGGGGTTATGGCTTTAAGGCGGTCTTTGAAGAAATTTGTGCGTGCAGCTATTTTTGCAGTTCACTCGTGCTATCGGCGTTCCCGCACTGAAGAAGGCGCTACAAGCTGAGCCCCAATGCCTTTAAGGTACCTCCGCCTGCAAGAAGGGGACTAGCGCGGGAAGCAGGTGGCGACATCATTGAACTTTTTTAACGCTGTCATAGAACTCTTCCCAAGGTCCGCCTTGCCCGAGCAAGCCAGGAAATCCGACTGAACGCTAAACTCGCCCCAAACTTGAATCCTCGCTCATGTGAGTGGCTTCCAGAAAATGGGGTCCGACCTTTGACCCGTGAGTGCAAGGTGAGCTTCAATCAAGGTACTTGAGGACCGCTCCAACAACTTATGATAACTTGTTTGTCTTGGGGTCCTCTGTGGTCGGGGGGTTGTTCATCATGAAGACTGATGCAGACAGGGGGTTCAGACGCGGGCATGTGGAGCCTCCAGCTTGGCCCTTATCAGGAAGGCTTGCGGCCCACACCAAGGAAAAACACTACCAGCCACAACGGAGTGACTGGACATGGAGGACCTTGGACACCCGGTCCATAGGTAGGACTAATTTGGATATAAACCTTCAAGTGCAGACAACCGAGCACGTGGGGCAAGAGTCTAGAAACTTGCAGTGAGCCTTTCCAATGTCTGGGAAACATTGCATAGACCCCAAGCCCCAAGCTGGCCCAAACTCTGAACAGTAGTCCTTGCACAGAATTTCGCACAGACTTTCCAAATGGAAGCCTTCAACCTCCAATAGGGTCTTGATTTTGGGGAGGCTGCTTCCATGTACTTCCTAGACCCTTGACACCTGAGCACTTACGATGCTCTTCCAGGTGTCTAGCGACATCGCCACACTCGACACTCTGGGTGTGAGCGCGTCGAGGCACCATCAGACAAAAGCATTTAAAGCACCCTGAAGTATCCCGCTTCCCAAACACAATCCAATCAGGCTTGCCGGGCCGGAAATTGTTGGTTTCTCAAGTGTTTGTTGTGGCTGCCTTCTGGTTGACCATGAACTTGCGTTACGCCCCACAAGCTTTAGCCTCGTAGAGGCCAGAAGCAATTGGTGGAGTTTGTTTAGTAGGCGAGAAACAAGGGCTGCGTGCATTCTAGATAGAATTTCAGTTGCCGAAATGCCCAGCCCGGAGCCTTAAACAAACAACGAAGACGAGACACCCTTACCTCTGTCTGAGGTTTCCAAACTAAGCGGCCCGTCTTTTGCTATTCCTGATGATGAGAATGATTGCGCTTCAGGTTACCAATCAGGCAGGGACCCCAAGTTTGGAAATACCAACCAGTGCTTCGAGGCTGATGTACATTAAACCTGACTTCGATGCTGGCATCCAGTCCTACAACACCACGGCCACTCCAGCTTGGTTGATCTGGGCTGTAAAGAGGAATGTCCTGAATGCGCGATATTCATACAGGATCAGGTAGCACAAAAACTACCACTAGCTTCCACTACTTTAAGATGTGTGGCATCGGCAGCCTTATGAAGCACGGTTTAGGTTGAAGGACAGTTCAGGAGTCAGTTTGAGAGTTTCTTGTTCACCTGTCCCTCGCAGCCAAGACAAGTGCAGCACTAGATGCAAACCATACGCTACCAAGAAGCATGAGGATCACTCATTGAGAAGCTTTCAGTCTGGTCGCATTATAAGACTGCCTCTATCTTCATGTAGGCCTTCAGGCTAGCTTCCAAGACTGCCTGCCCTGCAAACACCTTGCCAAGACTCTAGGACCGGACTAGTCCTCAGGTAGGTGGAGTTCCAAGCTTGAATGCTTTCCGCAAATAAGAGTATAGATTCTTTTTGAGAGCCCTGGAATTCCAATCCCAGAGCCCCGACCGTGTCTAGGACTGCGATTATATGCCTCGGAGAAGAATTTGCAGAAGCAGTCATAGCTTGCCTGATCTGAAGGCACCTTAGCGACCTTCCCGAAGCAGACCCAAGGTTTCATCAGGGTTTAAGGTTTTGTGTGGTAGGGTTCTCTGAGTAGTGCACTGAGAATCACTAAACCCCAAATCCACCCCTTCCTGCCATCTCAGAAGGAAATGAAGGAGTGAATCCCTGTCTAGCCTCTCCTGCTATCCAACTTTAGCCCGAATGACCAGCGTTCATTCCCAGCGAAGAAGAAGCAAACCGCACACTCTCTGCCTTAACCTTCTGAAACGTCTTGGCTTGCTGAAGTCACTGCTCCTGTGCGGGAGGGGAGGTTCCTGCTACAATGACTGGCTCAAACGGACCCTACCAAGATTGCCCCTTTCAGGGGCCTTTGTGAGTTTCTTGTGGGATTGGTGCTTTCCAAGATGCGTATGCTAGATTGAACACCCCATGCACCTGATACTAGACGGTCCTGGACGCTATGTCTGTTGGGTCCTATTGGGGGGACACTCATTGTTTCGACATATTGCAATGCCGGGAGCACTTTCAGATAACTTCACCAGCAACGCGCTCATCTTCAACGCTTGACAGGTGTATTCTACATCAAGCATTGTCATCCCACTCGTTCGGTGATGATGGCATTTTCAGTAACAACCACATCACTCTGCAGATCTGCAAGCCAGGTTGAGATCGGACTTCCTTTCTCCATCTCAGCCCGCGCCGAGCAGCCGCGACCCTGGTGGGAAGGTGCAGAGTTGCAGAAAACTGACGGAGCTTGGGAGCCGGAGTTTTGCCTTTTTACTTCCACAAGTCCGCAGGTCGTCAGAAGGCTGTCTAGTCAAGGGTCGGTGAGCAGCCGCGGAATCCCCTCAAATAACCCTTACGCTGTCCCGGAGTGGGACGCTGACAATTCCTTCATCGTCCCGGCATAGACTTCAGAGAACCGTTCGAAACGTAGAGCTTTGGGTAATGCGACTGGACTTGGACGTGCATAACGATTCGCAGACAGGGGAAGACTGAGCATGTTGAGATCACTGACGCAAATCTTAGAGGGCTGTTGCAACATCTGCGTGGGAAAATGTGAGTTGCGCCTTGCGGGCCTCTGTCGCAAGGCTGAAGCTATTCTGTGAGTCCCCTACGAAGACTCATTGCGTGTAATTTTTCCAAGCCTGATTCGGGCCTTTAGGGAGCCTTGACCTTTGGTGGGAGGTGCACTTTGCAGCTCCATGTAGGCATGACGGTCAAGCGGATTTTCCATGAAAATGGATGTGTCTTCTTCCAGGAACCCACCAGTACCCATGTTGAGCTGTTGAAGTGGCTTCTTGAGTTCCCCTTCTTATTGAAAATAAGGTAAGAGATGGATTTAGGTCCGCAGCAGCTGCTTGTGTAAGACACGGAACAGAGACGAGGTGGTCCCGGAGCGAACATGGTGCCCTTGCTGAATGCCTGAAGTAGAGTGCATGTAACGTGATGCCATGGTTTCGCGTTGCTTTACAGAGTATCACCTTTCCCCCCGCCACCCTGGTCCAATTAGCGCCCACAGCGGGGCAAGGCTTCTCAGTTAAGGTCCCTGGGTTTGAAATGTAAGGTTGGGTCAAGCATTCCAAGCTTGGGGCCATGGGTAGAGTGGTAGGTTTGCGGTACCACGACTGTAGGAAGTCCTTAGTAGGAACCAGCTGTGATCTCCATGAGGGTTTGGTTTCAAGTAGACGGACCGCGTTGCACGTGGTCAGAAAATTCAGCTTGTTTTTGATCGGGCTACCGCTGCCGGCTTATTACAGATAATCTGTGAAGCTGTACGAAACTTGGGTTCACAACGGCGATTCTTGTCAGATTCTTGCAAAGGCAAGGAGTCGAACAACACCAGAATCCTTGTCAGGGTGTACCCTGCGTAACTTTAAACTTCCTCAAACTTGGTGGAGCAAGGCGGCTTGCCCGGACCGGCTTCCGTCAGTGACAGATAACGTGTAGTGTTTTATGCGGATCATCTTGGAAGACTTTGCAGAGGACCAGAGCTTAACTGAATCCTTGCTTTGGGCACCCAAAAGAGGAGCACCCTCCTCCAAACTATCAGTTTTCGTGAAAGAGCTGTAGTCTTCATAGTTTGGGGTTGAATTTCAGTTAATACAGACTCTCCTCAGGACCAAGGGACGAGTCGGCATCGAAGCGCCCCCAGGGCTCCAGCCTAAGCCTGCCTGTTCTTTGCATGGGTTTAAGCTTCAGAATTATGCTCACCGTCTGCGCAGGAATGGTTCCAGGTGGGATTAGCAAGAAACAGGAGGCACCTGGAGCTTTGATTGTATGTTTGGTGTCCTTTCGTTGGAAGACGCTACTGTTCGTGCCAGGTTGTTTTTTGTAGTCCCTCGTTGCAACTTTCAGCTTAAGCAACTGCTTAGTGGCATACCTAGGGTTGTGTGTGTGGTCTTCTGGGTGTCTTGTGGGATCCTTTGTTTTGGAAGACAGTGAGTGCGGAACGTAGAGTCGACTTTGGGAAAGCAATTGGGAATCTGGGGAGGGAGGCTGGGGCAGGGCTTTTACTCAAACAAAACACAGAGCCTGGCAGAGGGCTCACCTTAAAAAAGGACCATGGTCCTTACGGGGCCCATGTTGGGCTTATGTTGGCTTGGAGAATAGAACATGCAGGAATGGTTTGTCGTTTGATGGGGGCTGTTTTGCGCATAAGCCATACGTCCACTTTTTGCCCTGGCTTGCTGAGTTGCAATTCGGAGGCGTCTTTTGGCAGTCCACATGTACAGGCGGAAAATACACAAGACAACTTTCGAGGCAAATATGCTTAAAACTTTCCATCTCCTTGCTGCTCCAGCGGTGAGTGTCCCGAGTGGCAATCTGCTTGTGGTTGATTCCATTTCCATAGATGCCAACTCCCTTCTGCCCGTGCCGAAGTGCACCTAGACATGCATTTTTGATCGTTCTCAGGAACGCGTAGGGAAGGAGTTGATTCTGAAAGCTTGTCCGCAACATGGGCCCGGACGCTGGTGCGGCTCCTGGACCCTAGATGTTGCAGCATGTGGTAACCCCATGCGTGCTGCTCAAATGCACTCACAAGCAACCTTTGCTTCCCATGTGTTTGGGGTGTTGCGAGATTGACCGGAGAAGCTCTACTATTGGAGCTGAAAGATGTGCTGAAGGTAAAAACCGTTGTGCCGATATAGTCCGTATATCCTAAGGTCATGACATACCGCAAGAGCATACTCTCATCACTTTGTTCCCTGTGTGAATTCCAGATGATGCTTGACAAGCTGATATGCGCAGAAAGATTTGTATGGTCTTTCTCACAGTTCACACCGTACAATCCGGCAGCCGGCCCAACAAATGCCAACATTCAGTCTAGAACCAAACCGGAATGGACCGAAAGTCGATGACCAAAGACCCCTCATGGGCTGGGCCATCCCTAAAGCGTGCCTGCTTCAAGGAATGTTAGTCTGAGTAACTCCTGACCCTTTCTTCCAAAACCTGCGGCAATTCTTTGAGGTCTGGCCTGGAAGAGTCAAGGCAGGCAACGTGGAAGTACAGTGGTTGAGTTCACAGTTCGGTGCCTTTCGAAGGGAGCATTGCAAGTTCAGCTCTTGGCGGGGGTTAATGCTTCAGGGGGATCGTTTTGGATCCTTTCAGCTTTGAATGGACAAGCTGAAGGAGTTGGGTGTTTGAGTAGATTTCCTTTGCTCGACATGTTCGAGTGTTGTGGTGCTGTGTAGTTCAGATGCTTGAGAATTTTTGAACCTCAGCTTCTGTGGTGGCGAGGATGGCTTTTAGTCTGTACATATGTATGCCCAGGCCAGGGGTACGCAAGTGAGGATCGTTGGGTGGTCCATGTCCTCCTAGAGATGCTGATCGAAGACCATTGGAATGGACCTTTGGCCACATAGCTCCACCGGAGGTTTCTGCAATTTGGTAGAGTGGCCTGTTTCAGCATCTCCTCAACTAACATGGGAACCACTAGGCCACTTATTTGGGGTCATTGGCTTTATCTGCATAGCAAAGGACGATGATGATGATGATGGTGATGGTAATGATGATTATGATGTTTTTGTTGATGATAATGATGATGATGTTGGTGCTGAGGCGGCCGTCACACACATATCAGCAACATGAGGTGACGGTGGTCTTCTTCCTGTCGGAATCACATCTGTAAGGAACAAGACTTTTGTGTCCTGAATGTTCAGAGCACATTTTGGGAAATCAGCATTGGATGCTGTACTTTCATTTCCTGAAGACCTAAACAGAATACGAAATCAGATCGCATGGATAACATGGGAATTAGTTGGGGTTATGCTGGATTTGCATGTGGCATCGAAGCTAGAAAGCGCAGATGTTTGACGTATTCCAGCGCTGCTTCTAAAGAACAGGCCTACTATAGAGCATGTTGTTTTGCATCATGCCAGT